>CACRXK020005857.1:10712-20899 GCA_902702795.2 Paramuricea clavata
GGGGGGGGTGAATATTGATATATTCATTTTCACAGACCATAAAAACAATTGATTTGAAAAGAAATAATAATGCAGAACATGAATATATGAATATTTGCCTCTCAGTCATTGAGCTGGCGGCACCACTGCTTTTGAGAATGTTACAATATAAGAAATTGAAGGAATGGAGCATAAATGCTCATGATAAAAGGGCTATTTAATTTAGTAAAACCAGGAACAACGGAACACTGGAACAGCATCATTCCGGAACATGGAACACCGGAACACTAAAAATTCTTAATTTGTTAAAAATTTGAAAAAAATATGGGGGGGGGGGTGAAAGTATTACTGCAATAATTATTGCGTAAAATGTGTGACTCTTTTTAATTTTCTGACTTGGCTGACGATAGCTACTAATAACGAACAGAAATCCTTGCAGAAATCAGTCTCAAAGTAATAAATATTTGCCCGAAAGATAGAAATCAAACCTAGAATTGTTATTTGTTGAGAATAAATGGCCCATCTTTGTTTGTTGTTGAAAACATGTCAATCAAAGGGCAATTTTCATTTCTCGTTTGGAAGTTGGCATTTAGCATCAAGGCCATGTAGGTTGTATATATAAATGATGTTTCAACGCATGCATGTGTGTCTATTCGTCAATGTGTAAACTGTAAATTAAACTGACACTCAGTGAGGGAATTTTAGTATGAGTAAAAATCCCATGACTCTATCTGTGTTTTTGCTCGAGCCGGTTTTCGCTTGCCCTGAGATTCATTAGCATACCGAGCATACTACATATAAAAAGGTCGCACACGACGACGCGGTACTAGGCCATATGCCCTGTATATGCCATTATCGTGGTAATGACACAGTATAGCACGAAAGATTGTATAGTATTACACTAACTTATTCCCTTTTAGGATGCGCCATTTTTATATTTATATTTATAAACCTCAAGTTGATTTTACAAACATGTCAGCAGAAGATGACATATTCCTCTCTTGTTTATTTTAGCCAAATTGGTTTTTGACTTCAAGAATTGGAAGAAATTCAGTTTTTCAGGGCATCAAGATTCTGGGAAGCCTGTGACATGTTGTGAGGTTGACGAGTTTGTATAAGTCGCCGGCCATATTGCATATTGTTATACCACATAATAGAACGAATAATGTCTCGCGGGGTATCGAATCACAAAATGCTAAATTACTAATTCATTCTTCAATATTTTTCCATACTTTTATACTCAATCGGCGGAAGTTGAAAATTACACATCTATTTTTCAAGTGCAAGTTGTAAAATCAACTTGTTGTTCTAAACATAAATATAAAAATGGCGCATCCTAAAAGGGAATAATTTAGTGTATGCAATCTTTCATGCTATACTGTGTCAGTACCTTGATAATGATATATACAGGACATATAGCCTAGTACTGTGTCGTCGTGTGCAACCTTTTTGTATGTAGCTCAGTATGCTATACTAGCCGGTCAACAATGAATCTCAGGGCAAGCAAAAACCGGCTCGAGCGAAAACGCGGATAGAGTTCTGGCACGTTCGTGCACCCCCAGAGGAAATCCAGGGCTGAATTTATATTCTTTAAAGTTAAGTCTATAAATACTAATTGAACAATGAATTACCTTTATCCTTGCGCCAGGGTAGATCCACTAATCCATAATCATATCGGAGCTCTTCTCCGATTTTTATGTTTTGCACAGCAAATAGCGCCAGTGTTGGGAGATCATTAACTGTGATTTTCCTTATTTTACAGTTGGCAGTTTTTGGAGGATCATCATTAACCAACCTCCCCAGTCCATTGGAATATGTTCCATCAATGCTGAAGATGTAGAGAAGGTAAATTAAAATATGATAATTAAGAAAGATGTATTATAATCCATGCTTAATCCATGCTTACTGATGACTAATATGACACTGACACAGAAACAAATTTTCTTTTTCCGACAACTACATACAACAATATATATACATAAAAATTAACTCGTCAAGGGGAGAGCACTGGCACTTAATGGGTTAAATTATACATGTACAGTAAGTTGTAAAGTTTTGTATAATTTGTGATGTTTTGTAACAGGTCACTAATGTAATTGGCTCACGCTGTGTTGGTGTTCCTGAATCGTCTTCCTGTTTGTATATGTTTATATTTCTGTTGACGGCTGAAGTTAATTGTTGCAGTTTGCAACAGTTTACCTTTGGTACTCTACCCAATAATGCCATTTGGCATTAGATGCCATTTGGCATATAAAATATCAGACCTGGAGAAAATGGCAGATAATTCTGTTAACCAAATTAAAATACTAATTAAAAGTGCATTGCCAGGTAATGGATTAGACAACATAATTTATTTACAGTTACTTACAACCTTGACCATATTATTTTATGTACATATCAATTGTTAGTCAATATATGCTATGTCAATCTGTGCACATCAATGCAACTTGAAGATATTTACAAATTTTATGATCAAGACTTTGGGCCTGAACTACTGGTGCACAGGCCTGGTCGTGAGCGTTTTTGCAGATTTGTATAAACCATGAGCATTTTTGCAGGTGTGTGCTGTCAATGCATAAATTACAAAAGGCTACAAAATAGCTTTTTTTCTTATGGAAAAAATAGATTTTTTATAATGAAATTTGCCCCACTTGTCTGTATTTCTTGGAGGGACATTTACTGCCTAATTGTAAACATTAAGCTTTTCACTGCTTAATTTTGATTAAAGTGTCTCTAAGATCCACAGCAATTATATTGAACTAAATTATATCTGTAGTCCTTGCCATCTGCATTTAGCAAACTACAATTTCAAGATACCATAAATCAAAAGTATAGTCTTATTTTACCAGCAAGCTACTGTATTTCCCAACATTGATTACACTTGAAATAATATTTCTGTTTTTCATTGTTTGTTTGAAATAGAATTGGGACAGGCAGTTTTTTTAACTTTTTATACCTGGTATTTTCATATAAATTGGAAAGTGGTAGTATAAATTTGGAAGACAGAATTTTTTAATAGGCCTTAAAATAAGCACTTGAAATCCAATTACATCATGATCATGATGTTGTTTTAGAAACAACTGTATATTAATAATAAACAATAATAAAAACCTAACAACAAGTATGTGTACATATAAAAAATCATATTGGGTTGTTCCAGAAATGATCCATACTCCCCCACGGAGGAAATTTCGGCGGGGGGGGAGAAACAATTGTTTCTGATAATAGTAAATGTATTTGGACATCCGAAGGGGGTAGGGGAGTTATCTTCCTATTTCCTCCGTGGGGGTGGTATGGATGTTTTCTGGAATGACCCATTTATTTTATGTAAGTCTACATAGCTCATTATAAACCATTTTTTAACAATTTGTTATTAAATTTATATAGGTTAGACCCAATTGGATCAAATTATGATGATAGATACTGGTCTTCTTACCACAAGTTCTTGCCTTTGTGATTGAAGAAGAAAAGGAAGCTGCCCGCCTCAGTTGGGTAATTTGTTTCTCGTTTACATCCTTCCTCCTCATCAATAAGCTCCCCATTATATGTTACTAAGAAATCTCCTTGTTGAAATTCCTTTGTTGCGAAAACACCTCGTCCTAAAAGTTGCCATAAATTTGATGTTTTTATTGGTGTTTGGCGGCATATACGTAAATATGGAAACATGACTGTATTTGGAGAAATATTAAATACCATTAGCATATAGTTTTGTTGACAATTAGTTGCCGGAGTTAAGCAGGAAGTAATATAATTGCTCCTTTTGATAATGATTGAGTTATTTTGAACGTAAGTGGCATATAAACTGTCGTACTCTTAAATAAGTATTCAATAAGATTTATATACAGTAAATCTATAAGATTTTTAAATTAATATAACTACCCAAGACTAATTTCATCAGTGATCCTTCAGCTGCAGTACGTAGTTGATAGGATTTGAAGTCATAAACCATTGTAAATATAATAGAAAGTTGTTTTAAAAATTTGTTCAAAATTATGTACCTATGTAGTCATTGATGAATTCCACCTTAAACCCTTCTTGGTCTTCATCCTTATATTGCACCACACTGATATCCTAGTAAAAAATAAGTATCTCACTTACGACACTATTTAGGAATGCTATTATCTATTTGCCCCCTCCCTTTTCAACAGCACAAATTTATTTCCTTGTGAGAAAGTTTTGTTTATATAGGTGGTTTCTTGTGCTTCCTGATACGGACACAATCTTTGGCCCTTACAAACACTTTCATTCAGCCCCTTAAAATTATATGGTACCCCCCAAATGCAAAGGCCACTACATCAACTAGCAGGAAAAAATACAACGTTGACAGAGTGTGAATCGAGTTTTTTGAAAGAAAATTGCTCTGTTGTTGGATCTTCGTGTTATAAAGTACACAAACTCTTCCTTTTCGATCATGTTTTTCTAAAATTATTGTAAAAATGAACATTAACAAGAAAGGATCTTGTAATTTCTAGTCGAGCATCCGGACAATTTGTTTTCGCGGGAAAACTGAAAAGGCTTAAAAATGTACAAAAAGAAACTGACCCACACGTCAGATCCGATGTATTTCATGTTTGAGGGTGTCTGAGTCGTTTGCTATTGTCTTTCATAAAGAACGGTTATGTAAATCAGAGGATTACTTACACTAGGCCTGAGGCGTCTTGAGCGTGCCGTCTTCATTGATCGTCTTCACTATCCAAACTTTCTTGGTATTTAAGTTTAGCCTAAAAATATATAAAGTAAATCAGTGTTTCCAGATGTCTTCATCAATCCTGTAACGAAGTGACACCCAAAGCGAACAGACTCACTTACTTTTAAAAAAAAGTTGGACGAGCTCTCAGCTAGGCTACAAACCGGCCATAGACGATCGACAAGTGATTTCTGGCGCGATCTGCCCGCATGATGAGGTAAGTACAGATGAGGTAAGTACAGATGTGAATCTCCTGTGAAATTGCTGATTGTTTTGTGTCACACGGAATTCTCACTTCCGGCGAGCGCTGGCAAGTGTCGTTCTGAAATTTAATAAGGAAAGAGATAGGAAAACGCCGTTCGAAAGACGAAAAATTGTTTTTTTTAAAAATCTACGCTACCGACGGCTATTTTTGGAATTAATTCTTCAAGAGTAACGGTAAGCGATCACTTTTATTGATTTCTTTTTATTAAAAGTGTTAATATAACATTTTATTTAGCAAAAGTTTGTTTTTTTCCCTATCTACTTCTTATTAAAATCGTGAAATACACTTGCTGGGAATTTCAGATGCTCGTGTATAAATAACAAAACAGCGAATGATATAAATGCCTCAAAACATAACTCTGGCATAAAAAAACATGAATACTTCTATAATATGTATAGTTTTATTCCTCTGCATTATCAAAATTTAATAAAATAGTGAATTAATACAATTTTAAAGTTTATTTAATCCGTGTGACACATTTTCACAGGAGATTCACATCTGTATTACCTCATCTGTGGTTTTACGTTGCTGCTTGCCCCATATATGGCAACTAATTCCAAATTTGGTCCAGTCATTACGTTTTCTACAGAGCATTTGACCCATATAAGGCAACTTATTCCAAATTTGGATCGAGTGACCACTACGTCACATAGTGGTGCACACAAAATCATGAAGCACTAATCCTGCTTAGAAACGAGCAGGATTAAGAATATGATGATCAGTCAAACTGCATTTCCTTGTACCCTGTACTGCCATCTGCCAACGAATTCTAACCCCAAGCGAAACCAGCTGATATCCCTAATCCAGCAACTTTAACATAACCATATACACTGTCAGATTTTGATCTCTAGACCAGACGTTGATTTACGATCTGCCCATAGTAGAGAGGTTCAGATTCGACTGCCACTACCACTACTCTTACTGGAACAGCGCACATCTGATTGGTTAGTCGTACCCGATCAACCAATCAGATGCCTACTGACGCAGCGTGAGGTAGAGGCAGTTACATCTGAACCTCTCTAGTCGCCCAGTTACTGTACTAGTGAAGACGGTCGACCATTGCGTGTGCCGGAATGGTCAGTGCTTTGCTAGGGTGCAGCACCATTTAGAAAAGAATTTCGGCAACACTTAAATGCGGCTCTATAACTAATACACAACACTAAAGCCTGGTTTCCATACGGTCGTAAACCGGGCCGGTTGGGGGTTGTATAAAAGGGTAGTTAACTGTAACTGTAGTTAGTGAAAGAGTTGGCCAATCAGAATTGTTTATTTTAGAGTTACAAACTACCCAAAATGTAGTTATGCTTGTAGATGAGAGTTTTATTCAACCGGCTCCTATAATTACGGAGACTTGATAAGGGGACGTACACGTAGCACAATTAGTATTGAGATTGTGATCCAGCAATACGGTTCACAATTACGTGTCAACTTTCAGTAGCCGCTGCAGCGCGAAATCTCTTCCCTCCTCCTCTTCCCCCCCCCCCTTCTAGAAAAATTTCGGGGCCTGTTTATATGGAAGCGAGTTACTCCGCAACGGATGAATATATGACGAATATGACACTGGCTAGATGGGGGGGGGGGGCTATAAAAAATCAGTGAAATCAATTTTTTCTTTACTTTATGGATCTCCCTGATAAAAGACATGAAGTTCACTGTAAAAAATTAGCGGACATTTTTTCTGGAGAGTGGCACATCTTACGTGGCACATCTAATATTTGATAATTCTTGGGTTTCATTACTTTCATATGACGTCACAAAAGTGACGGGGGGTCAAGTCTAAAACAAAACAAAGTTATCCGAGTGAGTTGATTGTTCGTTTTATGTATTAGCGCTACTTGTGTTTGGTGGCAAATGCACGGAATTTTGTATCATTTTCTCACTCCAGAACAGCATAAGCATCAATACATTTGAGGTTGACCCTCTGGCTGCGGTGCCAGTGGGTAGGATAGATCCAAGATTTGGTGGTTGGCCGAGTCTTGGATCTAGCTTAAGCCCGTTCTCCACTAGGCGAATTTATTCGCGCGAACAGATAAAAAGTAGGAAGCGATCCTACTTTTTCGCCGCGAATTTTTTCGCCGACCAATCACGTTGCCGGATTTCGGTTTTCGCTTCGCGTCGCGCGAACAAATTCGCGTAGTGGAGAACGGGCTTTAGGCGAGATAAGTAAAACACATCTCCCGCACAAATCGCTTTACTATATACTTGTATAAATAACATACCCAATCTAGCCCTTAAAAGTTTATTATTTTATTTTAACAATTTTACTGAGAATTCTATTACATGTACACAATAAAACACAATCAACATGTCTAGAATGTATTCAGCGTTCAATAGATAGTAACTCCATTAAAAAAAAACATGTCGCTTTTCTTTCCCGGCATACATTGTATAAATAGGTCCTTAGACCTCTTCTTATTCACGTGGACGAACGCCCAACAATAGTCTCAAGAATCTACCTCCTCCCATAGTTAATATAATGAGATTATATTAACTATGCTCCTCCGCAGGCCCTTTTCCGCGAAAATTTGCGGGCAGTGATATTTAATTATAAGAAATGAACCTGCCCGAAATGCTTCCTAAGCGCCTGCGGAGGAGGTAGCTCATGAATGCTGTTTACCCCAAGCCGTTATTTGGAATTTGCTGATCTGTTTTTCAATACACCTTTCGGTAATTACGTCATGATTCTCTTAGCTTCTTAGCTCTCTGCCCTGGACCACAGTGCCTAGATTGAACTCGTTCTCCTTAATTGAGAGCATTAATTACCACAAAGCTTTCTGTTCCAGGTACGGCGTTGCATGCAGTGACTTTTCGGCGGGGGGGGGGGGGCATGCCCGCATCCCCCTGGCGCTTTCGACAATCCATACCTGCGCATTCCCACTAGCCCTATTATTATTTAAAAATTATTTGGAAACGGTAGCCCTTCAGCGGTAAATGCAAAACTGATTTTCAAGAGGTTTGAGTGCCTATTTGCACGCATCATGGGTTCAAGCTGGTTTGAGTGCCTAATTTGGCCTTTCTCACGATGACGAATACGGAATATCTGCCATTTTTGGGTGGCATCCAATTCTCGTTAACCAATGCATTGCAGACAATTAAAACAATGTGAAAAGCAATTTTTCAAAATAAACTAACCATTTACAAAGCAAATTTACCATCATTCGTCCAAAAAATTATAAAAAGTCTCTGTTACGTTACCCTGGGTGCCATACGTGGACTTGTCTCGCAGACTTGGCTGAAATGCCACGCTGTAACACGAAAACGAGGCTGCGGTTTTTAAATATGCTCCTCTGACCATAGCCCGATGGAGCATGTTATTGATGTATTGTTGCCTTCCTCGTTTCAAGTTTACCTGATATTAAATTGCATGGGACGTGCTGTTATTTTAGCTTTATAAATAATCCGTCTGTCAGAGCGAAGGAATTGTGTTATTCCCAAAATTGGATGGCGATCATGGCGTTAAATCTCCCGTTATCAACGTGGAAACAAGTGCAGTATTTACTGTAAGGTCAGTATACTACCATACATTAAAGTTGACTTGTTATTTGGTCAAATTCCCGCTTTGATGTTTTCAATATTGTACTTTAGTTTAATTAACCCTATCCTACCCTGGTTCCAGAGGTTTATTTTTATTATTTCCACCCTATCTTGATGAGTTTGGTGTTTGCTATTGATGAAAACATGTGAACATTGGTTCTCAGACGAGTCTGAAGATTTTGTTATTCAGTTATTTGTATGTATTGTTTTATACATTTTTGCTGAGTATGATGCCCGTTTGCATCTAGTTGTGGATTGTTGTTTAATTTAAATGTGCAAACTTTTTTCATCTATAAAATTTATTCATCCAAATATTGCTATGTGTGTTCTGATACACAGATATTGAGAATACATGTGCCTTTACTTAAGATTGCTAATTTTAGAGATGACAGTGTATGCAGTGGCGGAAATCTTGGGGGGACAAGGGGGGGGCCACCCCTCCACCTTCACAGAAAATTGATGAATTTTCGGAAACTTTGACTTAAAAGAGGGCAAGAACAGGCTTTTCAAGTGCAAGTGAGGGGGGAGGGTATGTTGGAAATTTGAAAGTTTTGTTGGAAATATAGGAGGCTTTGCCCCCACCGGAAAAAGTGAATTTCCGCCACTGAGTGTATGTATAGGGGTTTACCCAAGAAGGAGGGATTTATGTCAGATAATGACCCGAGGACGCTGTGGGGTCATTATCGGACATAAATCCTGACATATTTAATTCATCATTGAGGAGGTTTTCCAACAAAGTTTTGTCTGTTTCGTCTGCTTAGAACGACCATTTTGTGAGTTTTCCTTCATCTTTTCAGCTAAAAATAATCACCTATTAAAAATAATCACCTTGGTACATTAACAAAAACTGACTCAATGATGAGGGATGACGAGTTATGTGATGAAGATGGAAGTGATGAAGAGGATGGAAGTGATGAAGAGGATGGAAACGATGAAGAGGATGGAAGTGATGAAGAGGATGGAAGTGATGAAGAGGATGGAAGTGATGAAGAGGACGAAATTGCCCATGCTGTACCATTCAAGTGCATCGGTGTGTTCATGAGAAAAACTACCAACATCATTTGGAAAATTTAAGGCGTACCTCACCTTCATGAACAAGATAAAATGATGAATGTAAGAATACGGCCAGCGCCATTCATCCAAGGGACCCAAGTGCAATAGGTAATTCCAGCTTTTTTAGTTTATGTGTGCAGTGAGGGGATGGGAAATTAGGTATCATATTACTAATAATGGTGAAAAAATAAAAATGGTGGCCATGTAAACATGGAGTGATAGGTTATACCTGTAAATATTAAAATATTTAACAATTATTCGCCAAAGGCTGGGTGATTATCGGTGAATAAAAACCAAGACGAAGTCGAGGTTTTTATTCACGATAATCACCGAGCCTGAGGTGAATAATTGTTTTAGTATAATTTCATAGAATTTTTTTCTGTGTTGGTGTTGTGTACTCAGGTGAATAATATGTTTGCGATGTTACTCTGAGTGCATATCCACACCGGGCGAGCTTGAAAAATATGCCCGGCCACGGTGGGATTCGAACCTACGACCTTTGGAATACTAGCCCAATGCTCTTCCAACTGAGCTACGCGGTCAGGACGGTTCGAATCCCACCGCGGTCGTAGGTTCGAATCCCACCGTGGCCGGGCATATTTTTCAAGCTCGCCCGGTGTGGATATGCACTCAGAGTAACATCGCAAACATATTATTCACCTGAGTACA
>CACRXK020005858.1:0-26751 GCA_902702795.2 Paramuricea clavata
AATATAATTTAGACATAGTTAGAAAATTGCCTAATTAGTAAATTGGGGCTTTCTCGAGGTATGAACAACTGAATTGTAGTACTGGTTAATACTTTACAATGTACCCATGATTTCATTTGTTCATACTCCTATAGGAAGTACTGAATATAGTCATGTTTAATGTTATTGTTGTTGTGTATATAGAGTTTAGGAGGACCAGATTGGAAAAAAGTTGTAACTTTATCTGTTTATCCTCAATAAATAAAGTGTTATTATTATTAACTCTAATTGCTATTCGAACTCAGATACCTAGTCATGGATAATAAAGTCCATGCATACATAATTTCCATTCCCTGATCCTACAGAGACTACAAATCTTTTCTTTGATAACTGTATTAAGGTTGTAAAAGGATTGGACAATTTCTTGTTTAAACTTGTCATTTTGCGAGCTGTGAAAGATCATAGTGGAAATGTCTGGAGAAGAAAACCAACTGATATGTATGTTGTTGAAATTACAACAGACAAGTCGTTTGAAACATTAACAACCGAGGATGCTGTATTAGATGGGAGCTATAATCAGGTAAGCATTCACTGGATGGTCTTAAATGTATCCACTTTTTCAAGGCAAAATCTTTGACGTTTCCAGTTCCCACAGCCAAACAATTGACTGGCGTAGTAAATGTGTATTGTAGGCCTATAAGCGCATAAGAATACTCAAATTGAAAATTTCATTCAGTGTTTAACTTTTTATAATAGAATTGAGAATAGGTTTTTTATACGAAAACCAATCCTGAAAAAATCCAAAGAAATTTATCGATATTACCACATACAGAAAATGGTTATGGAAAACCAATCCTAGAGAAATTGAAACAAATAACTAATTTGAGCGCTTACAAAAATTGATTTGGATCTGTCCAAAATCAATCCTAGAGAAATTGAAACAAAATAAATTGTTTGAAGCATCCAAATTATTATTTTTAATTGGTTTTGCATTATAGAAATGGATTTGGATGTGTCCAAAAGCAACTGCTGATATATTCAAACAATATAACTCATTTGAGCGCTTACAAATGATGCGAAAAACAATCCTTCAGAAATTCCGACAAATAACTCATTTGACTCATTATAGAAAGGGATTTGGATGCATCCAAAATCAATCAGATTGGATTTATCCAAACCAACAATTAATATGTTTGCAAAATATCTCTAATTGATCGACAGTATAGAAATGTGGTCTCGACATACTTGACAACTACTTTGAAAAATGACCTATTTAGTGTCTTTCAATGCTGGCTTGGATTTATTCAAACGAACTTTTAATATACTTACAAAATGTTCCTAATTTATCATTAAAACAATAAATATTACTATTATTAAATAATATTATTATATTTGTTAAAACAATTGATATGTTTGCAAAATATCCCTAATTTCGCAACAGTGCATGTAGAAATATGTCGTGACATATCGGTGACAACTGCTTTGAAAAATGACCTATTTAGTGTCTTTCAATATTGGCTTGGATTTGTCGAAACCAACTTTTATATATGCTTTCAGAATACCCACTGAATCTATTACACTTATAAAGGTATTGATAATATTGATCTTAATTTTTCAAGGGACGTCTTTTTGCAAAATTACACCAACATGTTAACGTTTAGCAGGCAAGATTGTGAGATTTTACATTTGTGGACATTTTTGCCGCATGAGATATATTTGTCCATTTTTCCAATCAATAGAATATCACACTTAGCTCTGGAACGTGTTATCTTAGCTAAACTCAAACAAATTAGCTGATATACAACATATGCATATATACAACCCCCTATAAATAATCCTGGTTTCTAAAATTTATATTTCTAAAAAATATTCTTGAAATGTACTTCTCAGTATTTCAAAGTATTAACGTTAACACACGTAATAATAATAAAGTAATATAAAATTGCATTCCCTGAATACGTTGTTACTATTTTTGCAGAGTACGAGAAAACGATTAGCAACAAACAAGTACTCGTTTGTAAAATTTCTTCCTCGAATACATTGCCTAACACCCAGAGAAACTTTGGACAACATACAGCAGAACAGGAAAGGTAAATTTTTTAAGAGAAATTAGCATTACCAGAAATTTGGAACATTTGCCCTGTCGTTCAAAATCCGCGTTAATTACATAATAATTGATTCGCAAAATGACTTTTAACATTGATGGCAAATGGTCATGTTATGCAAATTTTTAAATTATTGTATTATTCAAAACCTATACAGGGCGTCCCAAAAACCAAACTATTGAAATAACGTATTGTTAGAATTTGAATGCCTGAGCACTAAGCCTAACGCAAAGGTGCGTAAAATGAGTCAAGCTTTTATGCACTTGTGGGTTCAGCAGAGTGCTGAGGTATTCAAATTCTAACAATACGTTATTTCAATAGTTTGGGTTTTTGTGACACCCTGTAGAAATCCATTGTATAGGTTACGTCGAATTAGTTCAAAGACAATGGATTTCTATAGGTTTTAATATAAATCCAATAATTTTAAAATTTGCATAGCATGCATGACCAGTTGCTACGGTTATCTTTGGCACTGCACCCTTCGACCACAGTATAGGGAGACAACCAGTAGGGCCACCTACGGAAGAGAAAAGTGGCAATTATTTAAGCTAGGTTCCAGGTGTCTTACGCGGCCAAAATCATTATTCTGTAGTACAATTTTATAGTGGACTGCTGCCGTTTACTGGCTGCCAATATGTAAACTAGGTTGGCAGCCAGTAAACAATGTAAACACTTTTTTATGCTGAGTGGCCCTACTGTACTTTTCCTATACTGTGCTTCGACTGCCCAAAAAGCAAGAAAAGATTAACATTGAAGTACTTTTGGAACCGATTTGTTGTAAACAAGTCTATAAGATATTGTGGGTTCTCTGGAAAGGTTGAACCCTCCTGAATACAGCACGAACTGCGATCCTTGCATCGTGCAAATAGTTGTTAGTCAAATCCAGCAATTTCTGGCGCAACTTTTAGGAGGTTACTATAGCCACTCAACATAGTATAATACTATATACTCACTCTCCAACTTTTAAAGACTCCACTCACGCTAGCTCTAGTGTGCGCCGGCCTTAAGAAATACCAATATGGCGGATAGGTGGCTAAGAAGGTTAGAATTAGTGGACAATATCCCAACCGAAATAAGAGGAGAATTTATCATTTTGATCTTGAAAACTATGCCGAGGAGCAATTCCGGTTCTGGTTAACGAAGGATGGGTTTTGTACTGTCTGCTCCTAGACATACTCAGGCCAAATATATCTGCATATAATGATCGAGGAAGACCTATTCCAACCGATGTACGATTTTTGTAGATTGTACAATTTTATGCCACATTTTACATACATCAGCAAGTAGAATTATTAATTAAGCATGTATCTGAGGCAATTACACGTTTAAATAACGAGTGCATTGTTTTCCCTCCAGCTCATTTGCTGCCAGCATCCCAACTAGATTATATATTTTGGAATGACTTTGCTGTTTTTAATAACATACGACATATAACCAACTTACAACAGCTAATTATGGCCTCACAATTAACTAATTACCATTTGGCTTCGGGTGTTGTTCTTCGGTTTTTCTCGTGGCATTTGTCATATTCTTCCAGTATTCAAACTCCGCATCTAACACCTCCATTTTCTTTTGTGTTCATTCAATTGGTTCATAGTGCTTACAATATGCTTATTTTAAAATTACTTCGCCAATGAACTCATCATATGGTAGTTTTTTTAAGCCATTTAAAACACTTGCAATCCGTACTTTATCAGATATAAAACACCCGACCTGTGTTCTCGTGTTTTATATCTGTTCAAGCTCTCCTGTTCATATTTTAAATAGTATAAATATTACCTTAAATTAAAGGGACTGTTACACAAATGTTAATATATTAAATGGGGAAAACATGGAGAGCAGTAGGCATGCAGTTTGGAATGCACAATGAGTTATGGAATTGCGAATATATATGATATTTATGCCATCCTGAAATATTTTAATTTTAAACAGAAATGAAGTAAAATGATTAGTATAAAGGTAAAGTTCATGAAGTTCGATGTCGAAATCCGACCTCAGGCAGTCCTTCGTTTGCGTTTAGGCACTGTGATAAGTTTAATAATTCAACTTTTCTTTGCAGGAGATACAGAATTCGACATGGAAAAGTTCCACAGTGAAGAATACCAACGACCGTTTCAGTATCTATCGCAATTCGCAAACGGCTCAAACTTAGACACATTTTCGTTTATATACGAACCTTGTGTCTTGGGTATTGGTGACCCAGTCGATGCTTTGAAGATTATAATCAAGTAAGAGTAATTTAAGAGTTAGGATAACATATAAGCATAAACATGATAATGAAATTGGAAATTAGTCCGTTCAGTTGTTGTCGTACATGAAGCCGCAAATGATTTGGAATCACTTAATGTTGTACTTTAAAATTGATTATTTGTTTAAATAGTTTCGTTTGTCTCGAATAGATGGGGTATATATATTTAGTAATTTGTTCTACAGTTTTAGGACTAGTATTCAAAAAGCACCACAATCTTGTGCTATTTTCAAAGTTAGATTGATAAAATAACTGCTAAATTAGTGCTTTGTGCAACCAAAGGAGGTTTGATTCTGTACATACTGCAGTACTCGAAAAGGTGTTTTTTGTACATTTGTATTTGACAAATGACCACTTTTGACAAATACTGAAGGATAAGTAGTATATTAACTAGTTTTAATTTTTCTCAGGATAAATTTTCTATACGGTGAATTAATTACTATACCATAAACAAGCGCAGGCAATACTCGATGTGTGTAATAGTAATATTGGTGTATGTTAATGCATCAGATCTCATTTACAATCTGCCAAAACGTGTTTTAGATATTGTGGAATCCGTGATCCATCTTGGGCAGAACTTTATCATTTTGTGAACTTTTTGAACATCCAATTGCGTGACTGTGAAGAAAGCCTTTTTTGTGACCCGCTATTGGTTGGTGATCTCTTGCAAGGCTTTAGGACATTTGCAGTTCGTTTTATGATTCAGATGTCTCGTGTAAGTTTCTCATTTAATAAAAACAACAACAACAACAATAATAATAGCAGTAACAACAACAACAATAATATAATCTTTAAAATCATGACATGATATCCATATGGGTTTTTTTTGAGATTTTACTTGATTATTAGGCTGCTCGCAGCCCGAATTTATTTAGGGATTTAATTTCGTGCTGCGAGTAGGCTACTTGATTATTTCCCTTCAACTTATTTGAATAATAATATTGTTGAAAATTTTTCGATATGTATTTGTCAAATGTATTTCACATACATTTTTATGAAATCTTATTTAATGTTTAAAAGTACTGTCCAATTGAATATTTAAGAACTTGGTTATTTTGGTTCCAACATATAGCCTTACTTTAGCATCTCATTTTTGATGGCCATATACCAGACCAGATGCATATACAAGTTGTATTCAGCGCAGTTTAGTACACTAGTATGATGACTGAAAAGCAAGCTGTTAAAGGGCAAACTTTTACCCAAATGTGTATAGATTCATTTTATGTCAACAGATAAGACCTTAACCAGGCTTTAAAACGTAATATCATTTTTGTCAATTTACTCGAATCTGATTGGTTAAAAACTGTGCCGTTTAAACATTAAACTCGCAGTTGTGGCGATCAAGATTGATCGGCGCGAATAGGAGTCCGCGTGAATTTTGCACGCCCATGTGAGTTCAGAAATGCAAAGACAAAAGTTAAATAAAGAACGTGAAAATGTATATATTATGTGAGCTCTTTTTATACACTGAGCTCTTATTAAAGAAGACCAAGTTGAAATAAAAATTCACAGTTTTTACGGGTATGAATTGAAAACTAATGTCAGAAAGTACTCTTATGGAACGTACTCTGCTGTGCTCACTTGAATACATTTTTTTTTAAGTACGAGGTTTCTTGTTTTTGAGTGCTCACGTAAATCTGACCAAAATGATATTAACAGGAAATTACACTTGTGCAGTTGTTCTCGAAGTATTAGATTTTTCATTAATACTTTTCGAACCGTGAAATTTCCTTTACAAATTGCGTGTATTACATTCCCATTAACATTTGACAAAATGTTGACGTCAGCAGTAATATTTAAATATCTGTAACTCAAGGGAACGACTTAAAAATTTTGGTGGAGATAAGTTGTAACGAAATTGTTGTAGTAACGTGATGACATCATATTGTAATGGGTCTATTAGTAATCTTCTACCAGCAAGCATGTACCCAGATTTAAAACATTTTGTTTGTAGTGCATGATGTTCTCTTTGACGACATTTGAATTTACAAATAACGAAGTGAACTAGTAGATAATAAAGTAATGAACAACTTACTAACCACGGACATGATAAGAAATATCAAATTTAGTTCTCTTTGCTCCTTGTCCTTATATTGTTGTCTTGCTTGGACTACTGCGAAATGTTCCACCAGTTCCATTTTTTTCATTTTGGTCTTTAAAATTTGTCTTTGTCAAACATCAAAGTGTTCCCTTAAGTTCAGCTGTTCTTGCCCTTTCGGCTTTAGCTTGCGCAGAAGGAACAGAACTGTATTTGCCGAATTCGACTTGTTCGAGTTTGACTGCACAAACTTGTTTGTTGGTTTGGTATTTTTCGTCATGGCCTCACTAATAGTTTATAAATAGTCAATATTGTGATCCAATATAATATTTTAGAATATATTATAGATAGTGTTCTCGCCTTGTAGGATTTTGCCACTAGATCACTGAGTGAAAATAACTTGGGTGTTGAAGATGCTTCTAGACAAGAAGAAGAAGATGATTTAGTTCCATTTCAAATACGAAGACGCTGGGAATTAAGGTGCATAAAATAAGAAACTCTGTTGCAAATGTACACAGTCCACATTACCTTATTATTTATCAAGAAATTAGGAAAGATGCTTTCGTATTTTAGGTTTAAAACCCGATCAAATGTTCGATGCAGTAAATGCATGTGAAACTTTGCTAAAAAAAATGAGTAAATTTGCTTCAAACACTCATTAATAATTCATAAGCTTATTGGCAAATAATGTCAACCATAATCTGGTACGTGAAGAGGCTTTATACCTGATAAAACTCGTCTTCATTAGTATTCTTTATATAAAGAATACTAATGAGACGGCATCTATTGTAGTCGTGTATAAGTACTATTTAAAAAACGAGCAGGAGTGTTTCATTCGGTTTAAAGCCACGAGCGCGCAGCGCAAGTGGCTTTAGACCTAATAAAACACGACCTGCGAGTTTTTTAAATGGCTTCGAAAACGTTTCCATAATAAGTCAAATCTTTATATAAAAATCTTTATATAAAAATCTTTATATAAAAATCTTTATATAGTTTGCATAACAATGGTCTTTTGTTAAAGTGTTCTTTAGCTGGTATAAAGACGTATGCACGTGACTAATTTCTTACTCAAGATTGGATAATTGCTTCATGAATTATTAATGCCGGAGTTTTTGAAAGCTATTCAAAACACTTGTAGTCGTGTTTTATCATATCTAAAATGCTCGTGCTGCGCATACGCATTTTAAATAGGATAAAACACTCTTATATGCGTGTTTTATTTATAAACTGTTGGTGCATTAGTGTACTTGAGTTTGAGTCAAAATACTATGAATTGATTTAAATCAAGTGAAGAATGCCAAGCAGCGCTTTTCCTACCATAAATTTCTTGTTTCAAAGAACACAATGTAAAAAATAAATGTTGGTACCGGTGGGATATCAATGATATTTATAATAGTTATGCTAAGCACGTGATTTCTAGTAGGTTAATTAGTATATTTCTACACTTATTTTATAAATAATTTCGCTAAAAATTGCAATTGAATTCACTGTTAAAAATTTCTCGTTGAATAAACATCCATTCAGCGACCATACTTTCCCTTCATTTCGTAGTCATGCATGGTATAGACCCATTGCACTGACGTCACAAATCCTTATAGTGTCCTCCAGATGCTCCCTAACAATATCTGTTCGGGTACAACAACCACATACAGCGCAAAAATTAACCATTTTAATACGAAATTATTATGAAGTTTTACAAAATTTGCTTTGTTTACAAAAGTTATATTATGCATAGATTGCTAATTTGTCCTCCAGATGCATCATCATCGGCGCTGTTACGTCATGTGCAATGGGTCTATTACAATTTTTATTACAATAACTTACTGCGATGACCTATTGGAGTATTTATAACAAATATATTATTACCATGGATGCTTCAGTTTTATATACAATTTTCTTCATCGTAATAATCTAATCGCAGTTTTTGAAACTTTCGTGAGGATCTCCAAAACTTATAATTGCATGTTTTTCTTACAGCCCCCATCCTTACATATTTTTCAACCACGACCGTGACAGCATGACTTTTCTGGGATTTTTGCTCAGCGAGAACGGTGATTTGCTTGATCCTGGAACGAACACAATTTTAGAAGAAAGGTTGATGGAGCCTAGTTTAAGAGGACAACTTAAACATCAAGGCGTCGATTTTGATGTAAACTACGAGAAACGTGACAGGTTTGTATTAATATGACATATACACTTTTTGTTTTCTATTTCATTCATGTAAGAAGAAAATGTAACGATAAACATTTTCCTTTCATTAAAGGATGGCACGTATTGAGAACTTATGCAGTGTCATGGGAATTAACTATTTGCATGATCCAGATTCCACATACGAACTCACCACAGATAATGTTGAAAAAATCTTGGCAATTCACATGCGATTCAGGTTACTTTTTATTTATTTTGTATGGCTAATCATGTGATAATTGATGGTTAATGTTTGATAATTAACAAATATAAAACATTTTCCGTGTTGATATACAGTTATATCAACACGAGTGGAAATTGGGAAAACGAGAAATTGTGTGGAAACACGACGCCCGAAGGGCGGAATGTTTTCACACAATTTCGAGTTTCCCAATTTCCACGAGTGTTGATATAACTATATATCAATACGGAAAAAATGTTTTATATTTGTTTTATAATATAGCACAAAGAAACATAAAGAAAGAAATTTTCCGACGTTTCCGTGTTGACATTGAGTTATATCAACACGGCTCTTAGCCAATTGGCGTTCAGAATTTACAAATGCTATATTATTATAATTGAAAATTAAACATTGATGTATCAATCAAAATTTTCTATCCACCAAGGAATATTTTAACTACTCACTTCAATGACATTTTGTGTAATTTACTTTCATTAAGTAGATAAACTACAGTAGTTGCATTTACAACTCGACGTTTAGACCTGATCATGTGCCTCATTTCCAAGCAACCTTTTGATCATAAAGATTGTTTGTGCTTATCCATGCTATTGTGGTCTGCCTAAACAAATTCTAATATAGCTGTACTATATTTGGTAAAGAATATGAAGATGTGACTTTATTAACTGGAAAGAATAGATTAATTTTGTTTTCTATAGCTACTTATCTAATGTGCTCTGAGGACATTACGGAGATATGTACTCGATATAATTATCATGCATATACCATATACATTTTCGACATTACTCGAATAGCTTGTTTAAAAATTCTTCATTGAAGCAAAGGGTTTCTTTCTTTCAAAAAGGTGTGGCATACCAGTAATTATCATGGGGGAGACAGGATGTGGCAAGACTCGTCTTATTAGATTCATGTGTGAACTTCAAGCTGGACCTGATGGACCGAAAAATTTGCTACTAATGAAGGTTTGACTAGTTTTGCGTACTTTTCTAAGCACCTTAGTTCTTACTAAATTCACAAACTTGGAATTGTATTCAATTTGAATTTCAATTCTTGCAATACTGTTCTTGGGACTAATCGGTAGTCGATAGTCATAAATAATTTGGAGTCCCATAAGTTTTTCGCCATAGTTGGAATTTAAAAGTTATATTTAATTATGTCATTTTGCTGTAGTAAAAAAATCAGTAGTGATAACGAATACGTTTCTGATACCTGAAATCTTAAGCAACTGAATGGTGGGACAGTGATTTTATTTAATTAAATTTCGTTGGATATTTTGTCTGGATTTATAGGGTCTTATAAAATTATTCAGACAAAAGAAGTGCTAGCTCTGTTAATGTTTTTATTTTCGTTCTTTTGCTATCATTTTTCTGTTTGAAAATTTTTAACCAGTTTAAATATTAAAAAGAAATTTCTAACATGTAAACAATTGTTGCTTGTGTGATGTTACTCTGAGTGTATAACATCGCACAAGCATCTTATTCACGTGAGTACATTACACCAATACAGCAAATATCATGTAAACAATTGCTGGTAACTATTTCACTGTGGGTTTTTACCGGTTAATGCTATAAAAATCGAATAAACTTGCTGTTTTCTCTTTGGCAATACGTCGGTAATTTTTTAGCCATCATCTTGTTTTACTAGCAGGATATGAGGTGCATATATTATACTATTATCGTTCGATATAATAAAACACTTATATTGGATTCATCTTCGCCCAATATAGAAAATATTGCAGTCTCGACTTGATATTTGCCATATTGGACTCAGAAGAATGCAATAATATTATACGCTCACATATGCCATTGACCAATCACGAGTCTTCAGTAAGTCACATGTATGCCCAATATTTTATGATGTAGGACGGGGCATATTGGGCAATATTAGAATGTTAGGGTTTGTAATCCAAGTGAGTATATATACATTTTACGACCTGACCAGGAACGACTGCGAAAAATGCAGCACAATGTCCTCTGGTATAGGAATTGAATCTACGGCCCTGCGATTCCGGTGCAGCGCTCTAACCAACTGAGCTACGGAGGCCAGCTGTTGAGCTGTAACCGCAAGTTCATGTATATATATATATATATATATAGGTAATCGGGTGTGCGGGTTGTGATAAGGTGGACTTCAGTGATTTGATTTCTTGCACTTTACTGACTTGGTGGAATTAATATTAGAATGTTAGGGTTTGTAATTGTAGGAAATGTTAGGGAAGTAATGTTAGGGTTGCAGCTCAACAGCTGGCCTCTGTAGCTCAGTTGTTTAGAGCGCTGCACCGGAATCACAGGGCCGTAAGTTCAATTCCTACCAGAGGACCTTGTGCTGCACTTTTTGCAGCCGTACGTTCCCGGTCAGGTCTTAGTCGTACGTTCCCGGTCAGGTCTATATGTATATATGTATATGTATATGTATATGTATATGTATATATATATATATATATATATATATATATATATATATATATATATATATATATATATATATATATATATATATATATATATATATATATATATATACTCACTTGGATTACAAACCCTAACATTCTAATATTAATTCCACCAAGTGAAGTGCAAGAAACCAAATCATTGAAGTCCACCTTATCACAACTCGCACACCCGATTACCTATATATACATGAACTTACGGTTACAGCTCAACAGCTGGCCTCTGTAGCTCAGTTGGGTAGAGCGCTGCACCGGAATCGCAGGGCCGCAGCCTAGACATAGGCCTTCTAGTCTTATTTATATTTTTTAGTATTCAGCGGTTTTTCACATGAAAAGACTGGGACTAGGTGATTTGGGGGCGGGGCGGAGGAAGCAAGCCTAGAAGGCCTAGTTGATTTCCCAACAACAAGGCCAAAACTGCCCTGAAACTGCCCTGGTTGCGAAATGCCCAATTATTGCGTTCTCAAACAGAATTATTTGCAACTTAACGGCGAATTTAAATCGATACAGGTAAAATAAACTCATTTATAGTATAAACTTACTATTTTTATTTGTATACACGTCTAGAAAATCGGTTTTTTATCATAAAGTTCGAAGCAACACTATTATTTAATATGTTGACAAGGTGTAGCGAAAGAACAAAATGAGTCAAAATATATACCAAAAGTAGAATCTTTCATGAAATTTTGTCTTATACACAAGTACATTAATATATATTTTCTCAATTTTGGCAAGAAGCAGAGTCTTGTGTTTGTAAAATATACAAAATAAAACGGATACATATATTATTAGCCCGTACAGTACTGTATATAAAAACGTACATTGTTTATACAAATGGCATATCTGTAATATTCGAAGAATCGTCAGCTAGTGGCATATTCGAAATCGTCACTACGAAATCGTCACTATCTGTAATATTATAGTTATTCAAAGCAAAACAGTAGATTGTCTTGCGAATAAAAGAATTATTATTTTGTGCCGTTTCGCTACACCTTGTCAACATATATAAATAGTGTTGTTTCAAACTTTATGATAAAAAACCCGATTTTCTAGACGTGTATACAAATAAAAATAGTAAGTTTATACTATAAATGAGTTTATTTTACCTGTATCGGTTTAAATTCGCTGTTAAGTTGCAAATAATTCTGTTTGAGAACGCAACAATTGGGCATTTCGCAATCAGGGCAGTTTCAGGGCAGTTTTGGCCTTGTTGTTGGGAAATCCACTAGGCCTTTTATTTTTTCGCTTGCGTCATCCTCCACCACGCCCCCAAATCACCTAGTCCCAGTCTTTTCATGTGAAAAAGCGCTGAATATTAAAAAAATATAAATAAAAATAGAAGGCCTAGGTCTAGGCTGGCAGGGCCGTAGGTTCAATTCCTACCAGAGGACCTTATGCTGCATTTTTTGCAGTCGTTCCTGGTCAGGTCTTAAAATGTATATATACTCACTTGGATTACAAACCCTAACGTTCTAATATTAATGCCATCAAGTGAAGTGCAAGAAACCAAATCATTGAAGTCCATATTGGGCAGTAGCATGTCGTGGCTTTTCCCTGGTTTATCAACCCTTTTCAAATGTTTTATCAGTTTTAAACACACAAAAACATTTTGGTAATATGTATGTGAAAAATCCATATTTGGGTAGCCATTGAGTTGATATGACAATTTCACAGTTGGCTGTTAGCCAATCAGAAACCAGGAATTTTTTAAATAAATAATATTAAATATTGAAGTCTCGACTTAGTATTTTGCCATATTGGGTTTAGCGAAATCCAATAAGTTATATTCTGCCAGTAGAGAGCCAACCAATTTGCAGAATAGTTTATATCCGGTAGTTATCTATATTATAATAGCGGATATTTTTGGGCTATATAGGTACATGGTGGAACAAGTTACGCAGAAATTGAAAAGAAAGTGGAAGACGCAGAGAAATTGGCTTTCTTCAATGAGAAGATAAATGTTGATACTATTTTATTCTTTGATGAGGCGAATACGACAGATGCAATTGATCTTATTAAAGAAATTATGGTTGACAGAAGAGTGAATGGACGAGCTATTAATCCTGAACTGACGAGACTGCATTTCATTGCTGCTTGTAATCCATACCGAAAGTAAGTTCAAATTGTTCGAACTAGTTAGATTACTTTGTAGTTTGACCCGATATTCATATATTTTTTAGCTGTGCTAAACGAACTTTTGTCATAAAATAATTGTTTTCTCTTTTTTACAATAAATATTGCAGCTGTTGAGCAAAAAGTTGTATAAAAAAGTGCATGTTATCAACTTTAAGGCTCTTTTCCACTCATCGCAAAAACCAACTCGCAAGTTCACTACCAACTCGCAAGCTCGCTGTGAGTACTTGCATCAAATTAAAATAAACTGTTTATAGAATTTTGATTGGATGAAAGTATTTGCAGCGAACTTGCGAGTGCACTCTTGCGATGAATGGAAAAAAAAGCATTTAAAAAACCAATTTCGCGTGACATACGTCATCCAGATGGCAGATACCAATATTTTTTTCTATAATATACCCTTTTATATAGCGCTTTTCAAATTTCAACAACACGCAATTCTGAAAGGTTTCTTGCATATCGAATGTGTATTTACCTGCATGGGTGATCATGCATGCTTCAACAACACTTTTAGTGACGCTTGTTTGAATTTCTTTGGAAAAGGATGCCTTGTATTTTTAAGGATGGAACAGTATAATTATTATACATCATGTTTCGCTCGCTATTCTGGTTTAAATAGATGATTACAAAGCCGAGTCGAATTGTAATCAAGACCCAACGTTTCGACTGGGCTTTGTAATCATTTATTTAAACCAGAGTGGCGAGCGAAACATGATTGATATACCTGGTTGCAGTGAACGAACAAACTTTATAAGTATAATTATAGTTTCGATTATTTGTTTTAGGCACACAAAAGAGATGATTAAAAAACTAGAATCTGCTGGTTTGGGGTATCATGTGTCGGCTGATGAAACTGAAGATAAGTTAGGTATGATGCTTCAATCATGGGTAAAAATATAGCATAATTCCTATAAGACATATAGGTTATAGCTTCATGGACAGTTGTTTTCCCATATAATGCTGGCTTCCCAATGATCAAAATTTCGGACAAACCAACGTTAAAATGCTGGATAACGGTGAATTTATAGCAATTTAAATACGAAGACTAAATCTCTGACTTCCCCTACATGAACAATGTGCTAAAAAATTATAAAGTTTGTTTACCGGAATTATGGTTTCTGTATAAATTGTGCAAGCAAAGCCTATTGTACGAGCCTGCATGCAGGGAGTTAAAGGACTCAGTAGATTACCTGATCCATAGCAAATAATTTATTTTGGCATCTACATTCGTTTTTTATCTAAATTTTCGCCATTCGTTAACTATATCCCCAGGAATATTACTGGGGTTAGTTGCACATAAATTTCCTTTCTGACTTTCAATGCACTAACAAAAACCTTTCACATGTAAAAGAAATTACAGTACCTTCAACCAAATTTAATTTTCCTGTCATGCTTTTCTTTACAGGGTCAATTCCGCTCCGACAACTTGTGTATCGCGTCCATCCTTTGCCAGAGAGTATGAGACCCCTAGTGTGGGACTTTGGCCAACTTACTGATCACACAGAAGAACTTTATACTGCACAAATTGTTCGAAGATTCATGGTATCACCAACTGCAGGTGTAAGTATTATGATAATTTACTATGGTCGTATATGGTGCTTTTCTATGGGTGACAAGTGCCCTCAATTAAAATGAATTGTCATTCACTCTGTTTTAAAGCAATTTGATCTAATTCTGACAAACGGACCACATGCACTGCTTTTTGCTTAAAATGTAATATTCAAGACAAGGATTCCCACTTATTTTACTTCGATCTAAACAAACAGATGGTGTAAATGACCTTAGTGCTTTATATACTGTACGTTTCGGTACCTCATGGTACTGTTTTATGTTTTTCTCTTAAAATTTACAAAACACGCGAACAAGCTACGATGAATTATGCAAACAACGGGAAAAGTAAAAAGATGGGATATATAAATGACTGCATGCATTTTCAATAGTCGAAGAGAAATTTTGAGTGTCAATTTTATAAAGATTTATAGATTTTTTAGACCTAACCACGAGCAATGCAATAGGCAGTTCCAGGTTTTAATTTATGCGCGCAGGGGGCGATGGGAAGTAAGGTATCATATTGCTGATTGTGCTGAAAATTTTCAATAAAAACTGCCGAAACAACCGAAATATTCCAATATTTACAAGTATAAGCTATCACTCCGTGTTTACACGGCCACCATTTTTATTTTTTCAGCATAATCAGCAATATGATACCTTACTTCCCATCACCCGCTGCACGCATAAACTAAAAGCTGGAATTGCCTATTAACTATAGGCCTTCTGGCAGGAATCAAACTGCGAGGAATGCAACTATATGCCCTCGAACCAGCAGCAGTCTAATAACTCTATTCAAGACTTGGTAACATGCGAATAAATGTAAATTATAGAAGTACATCAATGCAACAACCCCTCCCCTTTATTTTCTCAAATATTGATTGACCATTGCAACACGATCGCGTTTTTCTAATTTTTTTTTTGTGTGCTAAAACGCCAAAAAATGATTACTTAACTAAATCTAGAACTATATTATTAATAATTTCTATAATATTTAAACCAAGCATGTTATTTTGCGTTTGATAAGCTCCAGTTTATAATGTAAATTTCAACCTTGGATGCTTCATTCCACTGCTGATAATTATTTTGAGATCGCTTAGATGACCACCCACCACCGCACTTTTGAAACCGCTAGCAGCTTTCCGTTTTGCCGGGTGTAAATAGCCGAGCGCAATTAGTAACCTTGGCCTTGGGTTACGCCCGAAACGCCGTTGGCTCGGGGATTAAGTTTGTGTGTATATATAAACAACCGTATCAAACAATTTAGTAGGCAGCTTGGCAACCGGCGTATTTGCCAGTATTTGAAGTTTCAACAACTACGGCGTATTAGAATGCTGAAGGAAGTGCAATTTATGGTCGCCTTTGAAAATTCTATTGCTGATGATTACATCTTCATTGACGTTTACGTTGCATTTGCTAAACTCAAACGCAGTTAACAAATGAATGGTACCAAGGAAAATATATTGTTTACTTACTTCTTTTGATTTATTTAAAATTGTAAGATTTTTTTCTTACTTTTTACAGCTTGCTTCTGCCAGACCAGCCACAGTAGGTTTTGATGGTACTTTGTACAATGCTGCACAAGCATCTTGTATTGCCAAAGTGTTATCTGCTTCACAGAAATATATGCGCAAGCAAAAGGTAGAGAATGTTTCTTGTGCATGATTCACTCATTGATCGGGCTGCATGTGACATCAAGGGTGGAATATGTGAAATAATTACAGTAAGGTATATGAAACCAGCTGCGGATATGAAACCAGCTGCACATTTATTGCCATGTCGGTGGTATATCAACAAAAGAACCTCATTTTTCATTGAATTTGGCACCAACATGCATGGTTAAAATTTACTTATAGCTGCATCAGTTGCAACCAGTTGCAAAGGAAATAAAACGTTTTCGCCATGTTGGATGAAAATTGAATTGCAAACATGGAAAATCTTTTGCCAATTACATCGACGTGGCTATAATAACAACTGATAGTTTTATTATTAAAATAATAATAAAATAAGGAAAAAAATTAAGGCAAACATTAAGTGGATTGGAGGCATCGGAAAAGAAGAAAAATATTTTACAGCTCGCGGAAAATACAAGCCTGAAGAGAGGGGGAAATAAAGTACTTTTTTCCGGTCTAATATTGCAGGAAAAGTTAGAAGTTTGATTGCCAACTATATACAAGTATCCGGATTTTCCATGCATTCGTACAACTACATTTACGTTGAAACTGTTAACAAAATAGGCTGTATAAGTGTTCGTTGCACTCTTGATCTAATGGCCTCGTTTTGAGGTGGATATTTCCTCATGTCTCGTGCACGTTAGGTTTAAGGATAGGTTTCTGACTAGGTTCAACATCGAAGAGAAACTACTTTGTGCCCTAAACATGGCGATATATAAAACTTAATGGACACGTCTGTTGTGCAAGGAATTTATAAATTTTTAACAAAACGGGAAATAGAATTAACTGTATAATTGAACAGTACTTAATGCAAAAGTGAGTATTTTACCCAAATTTCCTTATAGGAATCAAAAGTATAAAATCACAGTTGCTTACTATTATTATATTTTTCCCGAGGACGAGCTATATATTAATATGTCAAACCTAGGTGGGGTTTTTTTAACTTTATAATTGTAATGCAAGTTTTTCTAAATTTTTAGTTCTTCATCATTTCACAGCTCTCAAACTCTAGTGTCATGCTTTCTTTTTCCAGATTGAATGCATGCAAATTTCCAGAATGAAAATTAAAAACGAATTGAAAAATCATTTCAGTTATTAAAATCATGTTTCATACGTTGTTACATGAAATTTTCAGATATTAATTATTTTTTCAGAATGAATGTAGCTTCGTCAGCTTACGTGATGTTGAAAGAGCAATGAAAGTTATCGTATGGTTTTATTCCAACTCCAAATTAATCGACCAGGTTATTGCAGATGAATATAACGTGAGAGATGAAGATAGCGAAAGTTCTGAAGAATCTAGTGAAGAAGAAAGTGACGAAAGTGACGATGACGAGCAAGTTGAACAAGTAAAGTTCTTAAAGTTTATTTTTCTTCTGCACGAAGATTTATTAACTACAAGGTGTATATCTAATGGAAAAGATCTAAACCTTTTCGTTTTGATTCTCGACAAAGTTTGCATGTGATGATAAACCATTAAAAAAAAACCAGGGATGAGGTGGTGTATAATTTATGTTATGAATAAGCAATAATTGTTAATTTTATTTTATAGCCTTTAAGTCAAATTGTCCGCGCGGTAATCCTTGGCATTGGTGTGTGTTATTACGCAAGATTAAATGAAAGAGAAGTATATTGTAGAGACGTTTGCAGATATTTTGATAATTCTTGTCCGTTGCCTGGAGGTGTACGTAGGATGCAAAATGAAATTAGAAGGTAAGTAATTACATTGGCGAGATTTTCTCTGATGGAAGGTTTAAGGTGTAACAATTTATAGGTGTGTAGATAACAGAACACCCTCTAGTGAACTTCAAATAAAACATGTGCGTGCGAAGTTTTAAAATAGCGTAAATATTGCACAAGTGCAATCACACGAGGAACAATGATAATATTTAGCAGTTTACAAGTTCACGTGTACATATAGTTCGAACTCAAAATTTTTTTCGACTTTTTATTCATTTTTGAAGTTCTTGCTACTTTGCTTGGGTGTTTTTTGACTCGACAATTTGTTTGAAAGTTTTAAAGAAATTCTAATTGCGTATAAGCGCTTTTACCTTTTTGCCAATGTCTAGTGAAGCGCTCCTGGATCTTAATACAAAATTTCCCTTTCAAAAGTTGTTAAACAGGGTGTCCCAGAAAATGCCCCCACTATGTTTTGTGGTATTTCAACGTCAGCTTTGAAAGAGGTTTTAGATTTTTATACTAGATAAAAGAATTATCCTATCGTTTTAATGCATTTATATTCGACTTATCAAAATAACCAACTATTTGCCTTCTAGGTTCACTTAGGGGGGCGACGCCAGTATTTCGGTTTGTTATTTTGATTCGTCAAATAGCAAATAAAACGATATGATAGTTATTTCATCCCGTACAAAAATCCGAAACTTCTGCTAAAGCTAACGTTGTAATACCATCAAATATAGTGTAAAGCATTTTTTTGGGACACCTAGCTGTATATCTCACACCATGCATGCATCCTCAGTGGCATCATGCATCTTTTTTGAAACACGGTAGGGAGAAGAATTTTTATCTTGTACAGATTGTTTTTGACGCTTAGTATATGGTAACTTACTTTGATAAACGACTGCCAACATTTCGCCTCAGATATTTGGCATGCATCGTAATGTGTCTACATCTGTAAATAATTACTGCAGTATATCAAAATCTCTCTTTAATCTGATGTGGTAAATTGTATGCAGAACATAAAAATAAAGACTGATAATGCTCGCATGTTGCCGATCTCGTTTGCTTCAACGAGTGCCGAAAATAAAAGTATGTACACTTTTTCTTTTAACTCGTTTTCAGATGTCAGCGTGGATTTTTAAAGGACATACAACTAGGTCAAAATATTGCTAGAAATACTGCTCTAAGTGAAAATGTCTTCATGATGGCAATCTGTACGGAGTTACGCATCCCGTTGTTTGTTGTTGGCAAACCAGGTAGTTCAAAGTCTTTGGCAAAAGATGTTATATCGACCAATATGAAAGCTGGTAACTCACAAGGTGAATTGTTCAAGAACTTAAAACAGGTACGTGATTGATGAACGTTATAAGTTAATACAAATCGATTCGCACTCGTACCATAAATGACACAACAACAAATGAAGAAGTAAGCTGTAGTTGAAGTTAGGAAGAACAAAATTTCAACGGCAATTTGTTTTATCTTTAAAACATATTTTTAAATTTATCTGTTGGTAAATGTTCGTGAATGTCTGAACACCTCACAAACCTGTATTTACGCATTTATTTTCTTGGTTTCTGAATTGAATTTTTGGTCCCATTTGAGCTGGGAGTAGTCGAAACTGGAACTAAAACTTTTGGTAGTAAACAATGTACATGTATCCCTGTTGAATGATCTGCAAATTCTTTATAATAAAACTGCAAAGTCTGTGTTGGATCTACCAATCGATGCTTCTATAGTAGCCAGGCTTTAACAATGTTGAAGTGGTATCCTTTGTCGTATAGATAGACAATTTCACAGATGTAGTTTTGTTTATAAAGCTTGAACAATAATGTTGACTTTAATATGGAAGAAACTAGAGGAAGTGATTTACACTGTCATGATACAAGAAATAAACAGTTAGTAAGGCTCCCGTCCCCTTTGTAGAATCAATTGGGGACAATAAACATCACACTATATGTTTTTTAATGAATGGAATTAATAATCTTCCGCTATTTGTTAAATATTCTAGTACCTTTTAGCTTTTAAAAACAACTATGTCTCAGTATGTTATGAATAACTTGTCATCTTAGTGTTTTAAGTGTGGACTTTATTGACCATTTAATTAACTTTTCGAACTTTCTTAGGATTTCTAATTAATTATTAATTTTTTCATAATCTTGTTGCATGCTGTATACTGTTTGGAGTAGATAGCAATAATTATAGTCCGCATTTTATGTAAATAATTATTTCCTTCTTATTTGGGGACCCTTATGAAAACCTTCTTTGATGATAAGGCTTCCTCAGAAATGATTGTTTTAATTAAATTAAATAAATAAATAAATAACTACACTATTCTTATTCAGTGATCGTACAGGAACGACACACTCTAACAACTATAAACATTGACACTGTTTTTCTAACAGCTTGTCATTCAGCCTTAAAGGTTTGAAAAATAACATACTGTAGGCTTACACAGGGAGCCGTACCAAAATTTGCCCGACATGGAGTTGCCCGACATTATCATGCGTTTATTAATAAATAAATAGATGGAACACATCTCCTATACAGATGCACGGAAATAAATTCAGTCTTAAAGCGATAAATAAAAAATATAATTACGAGTATTTCTGTGATTTCACTTTAATATACATCGGCGGACGGAGATAATACCCTGGGTACAATTTGAATTCAATATTTAATGAAACAAATTTCAATCTGTCATTCAGTCTCTCTGACCAAATATCTAAACAATAATGTCATGACAGAATACGTTATACTGAGGCCAGCGGGCTTTCTAAAGTAGAATCTGCCCAACTAAACATATGATTATGTAACATAAAATCCTGACAATGCAAAAAATTCCTTTTTCTTCAACCGCAAATTGTCGCCAATTGGGCCAAATTTTTCATCTGACAACCAGATATTTACCAAAGGTCTTAAAATTCTAAAGCCTTAAAATATCTCAGTGATCAAGTATTTCATTCTGCTTTCGCATAAAATTTGCCAATTGCAACATATTAAACAACCGGGGTTTTTTTTTGTGTTATCTATATACACAAAGGGCCTGATATTAAATTTGACGATCAGAGTTGATCACTGGTAGCCACTTAAGGTGGCTCCCTACAGTTTTAAAGTTGTAGCGCATAACTGTGCTTTAAGGTGGCTCCCTACAGTTATAGTTCAGTTTAAAACATTTATATAGATCAGACGTCATCCTCGCGACTCGCGCGTGGAATCTTCGTGGCCCGGTGAAAATCTTGAAACAAGCCGCGGGAAGTTATTTTAATTTGTACTTTTATCTACAAAGAAAACGCCAGTTTTTTATTATAATCCTAAACTTTTCAAAATTCGAATAGCACGTATGTTAACTAGTTTTTAACCTACCTTTCAGTGTGTTTTTATATATTTAACACGTTCACTACTGTATTTCATATATGCTCACAATGTTCAACAGTAGTGTCACAAACTGAAACTAACTGATATTTTATACTGTCTACAAGGCACTCCTGAATTCGAACCGTCACTGAAACTTACGTACTGTAAGTCCTGTCATTCAACTCAGTTCACATGTAGTTTTTTATCTGCTGAATCCAATAAAACTATAGTGCGGACAGTTACGAGTTGTTTTATAGGAAAAGTGATCAAACTCTACTTGAATGTTTTGAAAAGTTTTGACACCGATTTTCACAACAAAACTAAATTTAAGAATTAAGTTTGGATTAAGTCAATGCGTTATTGTGATACATATAAGCCAAAAACTCAAAGTGAAAATTACTAAAAAAAAAAACAACTATAAACCATACCCGTTTCGTGTTGCTCACGCATTATAATGTACACGCATGCGCAAATAGCAATCATGTCGAATCGATATTTTGTCACGTCAACTGCTTCCACGGACTTTAGGACTATTTTTCTCGCGTTTCCGTCGGTAAATTTTTTTTAAACTTTGCACATTTGCTAAGCATGACGATTAGTCAAACATATCAGTTTTTTTAGTCGTTATTCATGAATATCTCAAAACCTGCCTTATAAACATCCTTTCAAATTTTAATATGTCATTCTTTCAACCATAAATCTTTTAAAACAAAATTAGAAAAATTGACCGAAGGAAAAAAAGATATTTCCGTTCGATTGTAAAATTAGACACTAATAAAAGTGCAAAAGATGAAACGTCATGGTTGCCATGACAACACTAACACTGAATTAAATTGATTTAATAATTACTGACTTTGTAACCCAAAGGTTAAATTACACCAGTATTACATAATATTACATATTTAAGGGTATTTAAATTTCTAAAAACTTATTTATCTTTAAAATACTTTGAGGCAAAAACGAATTCTTAAAACGTTCAGTTCTACAAACATAATTATGATATTTACATATTGTTCTTAGATCGTATCTTCACATAAATATTGTTGGATATTAAAATGCCAGACTTTGCACGCGTACTGCAAAACAGGTCTAATTATAGTAGTATATACAATAATCAATGTGTCTATACACGCGTTGGACCTTTTCAGTGGCCTTAGCATATAGAGCCTCTTGCTAGCTTTTTTAACTATGTTGTGTATATGTTCATTCCACTTCATGTTGTCTTGAACTGTGAGGCCAAGGATACGAGCAGAATTCACACGTTCAATATTAACGTCATCCACTGTTAAAGGAGCGGAAAGCAATGCTTCTTTTTTGCAAAGTCAATGACCAACTCTTTGCATTATTATTCGTAGTCCAATTATCGATGTAATTAATCTTTTTTTTATTGATTTTAATAATCGTAATTTGCAGTTACAATAAAAACAACTGAATTATATACGATGTACAGTGATGAATAACCTAATAATATGTACATAACAAGTAACAAAAATTGGATTAGATATATGATTATAGTACAATTTAAAAAATTAAATTAATGTCGAAGACTGTTAGCGATTATGAATGAGTTCTTCTACCGATCAGTTCGAATTCGAGGTAGATGGAATTTACTACATCGTCTTAGGGAATACAAACAAACTTTTTTCTCCGGAACTAGTGAATGTAATTTATGATCTGTCATTTGGACCTCTTCAAAAAGTTTGAGGCAAGCAGCTGTTCTGCGATCAAACAATAAATCTAACTTCGAGGTTTTAATAGCGTCTTCATAAGAGATGTTCAGATATACTCTTCTCAGGAAACGCTTTTGTACCCTCTCAATCTCGTTGTTTAGATATTTTGGCAACGAGTTATGGAACACTGGTGACGCGTATTCCGGATACATGCGCAGTAAATTAATATAATATCTTCAATCGAGACCTTTGCTCGTTTAAGTTGAGTTATCAGATATAATCTCTTGGTGGCTTTAGAAACGATTCTCTCTACGTGTAGTCGCCATTTTAGATCACTGCTAATCGTAAGCCCAAGGATTTTAGCATGACTCACTATTTCAAGTTCTTTGCCGTTGACTAATATCGGGGCAAGCGTGTTACTGGTGTTACTATTCCTAGAAAAATCAATCCTAAGCTCTTTGCATTTGTCTTCATTTAGTTCGTCTAGGTTGGTTTCTGTCCAGTTTTGATTAACTCCCAACTGAATTACACTACGCTGACCTTGGTCGAGAGAATAAGACTTATGATCGACAGCATAAGACTTTTGAAGTTTCCTGGAAATGATTATATTGCCCTGTCTTAAGGTGGCTCCCTACAGTTAGTACAGTTTAAATACGATTTATATAGATCGGACTTCATCCTCGCGACGTGCGCGTGGAATCGTGTTTACTGTTCGGCAAAAATATTGAAACAAGCCGTGGGAAGTTTTTTGGCGTTTTTATCTACAAAGAAAGCCACAGTTTTTCATTATAATCCTAATTTTTTCTGAATTCGAACAGTACGTATGTTATTAACTAGTTTAACCTATCTTTTAGTGTGTTTTTACGTATTTACGTTCAGTATTGTCTTTCATATTGCTCAAAATTTTTAACTTGTTGTTTTGTGAGCTGTCAAATTGAAATGATACTGTCTTCTATTAACTCTTGAACAGTAGTGAACTGTTGCCGAAACTTATATAAGTTCTGTCAATCAATTCAATTCACAGGTATCGTTTTATCTTCTAAATCAAATAAAACAGTTATGAGTTGTTTTATATGAAAAGTTAAACTTGTAGTTCGATGTTTTGAAAAGTTTTCACACCGATTTTAACAACAAAAACAAATGTAAACTAACACTGGATTTAATACAATGCGTATAATAGTGTTTTTTTTATTAGTATTTTCAAGATTAATATTTTATTTTCATGTCAAACAAGTCAGAAATATCTGTTTTCTTATGTATTGTAAGCCAAAAAGTTGAAATCACTATAAATCACACACTACAATTTACACGCATGCGCAGATCGTGCTCATGTCGAGTCGATTTTTTTTCATGCTGGCCACGCCGATTTTAGCGATGATTTTCTCGTGTTTTCTTCGGTGAAATTTTTTTAAACTTTGTATTTTTGTTAAACAAGAGGAATGGTACAACATATCCAAATTTTAAGAAATTCTATAAATAACTTTTTCTGTAACCGTCATTCACGAATATCTCGAAAACTTATTTATAAATTCCCTTCAAATTTTGATATGTTTTTCCTTTATGGACCATAAATCGTCAAAAAAAATTTCAGAAAAATTCACCGAAGGAAAATATAAATATTGTCCATTTATTGTGAAATTAGGCAATAAAAGTGCAAAAGATTACACGTCATGGTTGCCATGGCAACACAAACACTGTTTTAATTTGTTCATAAATAGACAGCACACAGCTTCTGAACTTTCCTGGAAATGATCATATTGCCTTGTCTTAAGTGTATCTAATATAAATTCGGTTCAAAGCGAACGATACTCAAAATACCTAGAATTTTAGAGAACTGTAGGGAGCCACCTTAAGTAGGTCGCGAATATTCAATCTGTTTATATCTCCAGTAATAATTATCTTCGTATTAGGGTTTTCTGATAATAACTGCTCGTACGAGTCCATTAGGAATTCTATTAAATCGTCTGCATTATAATTATGGTCGGGAGGATGGTATACAGCTGCAACATTAAAACTGGAGATTTCAGTTGTAATTTTTACCCATAGGCATTCAAACGGATTGCCATTAGATTGCACTATCGACTAACTGACGTACCCATAGGCATTCAAACGGATCGCCCATTTGGTATTGATTGGAGTGCATTACCCATAGGCATTCAAACGGATCGCCATCAGATTGCACTATCGACTAACTGACGTATAGTTATATATATATATATATATATCGACTAACTGACGTATAGTATAGTATCGACTGACGTATATATATATATATATATATATATATATATATATATATATATATATATATATATATATATATATATATATATATATATATATATATATATATATATATATATATATATATATATATATATATATATATATATATTTATATATATATATATATATATATATATATATACATACATACATACATAAAAATTTATTTAAACACGTTAGCCCTAACATCTTTTGATGGTTTCCATAGGGGACGTGTAAGAATAAGACTAATACATATACATAATACAAACTATTTACATGATTATTTTGACAAATTAACAAACATAAATAAATAACAAACATACAAAACTATTTACATACTTATGGTTTTCAAAAATGTAGTTTCATTAATCTTTTGAAACAACTCAAAGAATTGGATTGTTTAGCAGTAATTGATAAGTTATTCCAAAGAGTTGCTCCACTATAACTGAAGGTCTTTTTCTTAAATTGTGATTTTGGGAATGGAAGTACCAGATCTGTTTGAGAATTTCTTAATTGGTGTGTAATTGGACAATCACTTATTTTCAAAAAAATTTCTTTCAGGTTTGGAGCAGTTTCATTATTTAAGATTTTGTAAATAAAAATGGATTTCAAGTATTTTCGCCTATTGTCGAGAGTTTGCCACCCCAAAGTTGCAAGAACATCGGCCGACCTAATATCATAAGATGCTTCTGTTATTACTCTAGCAGCTCGGGATTGACATTTTTGTAGTTTTTCCTTTAGGACGATTCCACAGGTATCCCACAATTGACAGCAGTAGTCAAAATAGGGTTGTATTAGGGCGTTGTAAACTGTTTGTAAGAATTCCTGAGGAACACAGGTTTTCATACGTTTAATTACTGCAATGCCTGCATTGACTTTCTTAATAATCATATCAATATGATGTTCCCAGTTCAATTTTTCGTCTAAAGTGACACCGAGGCATTTGTAGCAATTTAATATTGGGACAGGAACATTATTAATTAATATTGGTATTCCTTGAGGTATATTCTTAATTTTATAAGGGGATGCAATAAACATACATTTAGATATCTTAGGATGAATTTGTAGCTTATTATTCTCCATCCATTGCGTATAACAATATTTAGGTCATAATTTATGTTGTCAATAAGATCATTTACATTGTGTGATGACGCGTAAATTTCCGTGTCATCAGCATAAAGACCCGGCGTTGTTTTTTGGAGACATTGTGGTAGGTCATT
>CACRXK020005859.1:0-26749 GCA_902702795.2 Paramuricea clavata
GCCAGTTGTCGAGCTCTAACCAACTGAGCAACAGAGGCCAGTTGTCGAGCTCTAACCAACTGAGCAACAGAGGCCAGTTGTCGAGCTCTAACCAACTGAGCAACAGAGGCCAGTTGTCGAGCTCTAACCAACTGAGCTACAGAGTCCAGTTGTCGAGCTCTAACCAACTGAGCTACAGAGAGACAGTTGTCAAGCTCTAACCAACTGAGCTACAGAGAGACAGTTGTCGAGCTCTAACCACAAGTTCATGTGTATATATACTAGGGTACTGCCATGTATAGGTTATGTGTAAATAATTAAAGTGCCTATGACACGAAATTTCACCCCAAATATTTATGATTGCATTGTAAAGATCCCTTAAAATGACTTAATAATTTCTTTTATAGAATATTCGTAACTTGCTTCCTTTGCAAGATATTTAACTTTGTTTCATATGCAAATATCACCGGTGTGACATCACATCGCATAATGACATTTTGAAAACGCAATATTTTACCTTGATAAAATATTTTTAAAAACAAATACAGAGGGTTAATTACCAGTTATGAAATATATACATGTACAAGGGCAATTTTTAAGTTTTTTAGTTACGTATTCGTCAAGAAAACTATACTTTTCAGAAAACTCATTATGCGATGTGATGTCACACCGGTGATATTTGCATACGAAACAAAGTTGAATATCTTGAAAAGGAAGCGAGTTACGAAAATTCTATAAAATAAATTATTAAGTCATTTTAAATGATCGTTACAATGCAACCTTAAACATTTGGGATGAAATTTCATGTCATAGGCACTTTAAGATTTAATATCAAGTAAAGGTAGCCAGCACTCTCGAAGGTAGCTAGCACTCTCGAAAACACCCAAATCTCCCCGCACTTACAGAGGATTTCCTGTTGAAACTATTGTTCGTTCGCGATATAAAAGACCTTGGTACCATTAAACTTACTAATGACGTTTTCACACGGTGATAATGAAAAAATATGAAAATTGACAGGTCAGTTGACAAAAATTTGACAGAAAACATGTTTCGAAAGGAAATTAAAACTATAACCTTGTCTTTGACTCTTGAGGGTTGAAAATCACACTTGAACTGAACTGCCATAGGGCGGAAGCCTTAGGATCATTACATTGGCAAACAATTTTAGTCCCTCCCTTAAGGAAGACGTTTATATCCGCTAGTTCGGGCTACCTAGTGCATAAAAGCACACGAAAAGAGGCAAGTTAACCAGAGAGAGTCAGCCATCACGATGAAGTGTTGGACAATCTTAGCCTTGCTGGTTGCAGTCTGTGCTGTGTTCCTTGGTGTTGGACACACTGAAGAAACTACAGATGATTTCAGAGAACCGGCTTTGGAAGATGCAGTGAATGATCATGAGGACGAATTGTAAGTTCTACCTTTTTTATTCAGTTTACTATCAAATGTTGTTTGTTGAAAAAATTGTTTGCATGCAAACATTTGAGATCAAAACTCAAGCTTTTAGTCGACTAAGTTTGTCATGTCTCATTACTTAAACAATCTCATTAACGATTAATACGAATTGTAGCCATAGACCGATTCGAAAAATGGTTTTCGTTCTTTTTTCTCCCGAGATAATTATCACTGCCGCCTTATATAGAATTCTTCAAGATTTTACAAAATATAAATATAATACCATGTATTATCTTTGAGAAATTAAATCTTAAAAATACCGAAGTTTCTGCTAGATTTAACAAAGAAGACTGACTAGACTCGTTTTGGTGCTGGTGTATGAAATCCTTGGGCTGTTTATGAAACTCGTATTGTTTTTCGACTTCACATATATAGACCTGATTCGTTTGAAAATACTGAAAATGATGACGACGATGATGAAGACGACGGTGATGAAGAATCGGATCCCAAAACTTTAGTTGAAACGTAAGTGAAGTAAGATTTGTATTAAGCTGAATCATGTCATAAGCCACAAAGCATAATATACCATATACCACACCAAACCACACCATATCACACTATACACTACACCACGCTATGCCATATACAGCCACCATATCATACATTGCCGTACTACACACCATAACACCCATACCATTCCACATCATATTATAACCATGTAATATACCACACTAAACCGCACGATACACCATACCACACCACAGCATTACTTAACACATGGCATATCATGCACACCTTACAAGAGTACAGCATACCAACATCATTTCATAACATGCCTCGTAAAACGCAACAATTCATAAAGAAAATACATATGAGATCATCAGTGTGAAGGAGTTTGGCTACTATAACTCTTGACGAAGGTCTTATTTTTGAAGGTAGTAATATAACCACTCAGCACAGCATTTTCACATTGGTACTACCAACACTGGTACAGACAGTTTTAGGAGTTTGCATATCTGATACAAAATATGCTAATTTACATAAACTTTAAGTTCAATTTTCTCACCAAATATCATTCATTTATTCTAAATTGTTGAAGAATACGAACATTTTCATCGAGACGTTTCACAAGTTACGTACGTGTTCTATACAACAGTTACGTACGTGTTGTATCAGACATACAACCTCTCGCCTTCGGATTGAGTTTGTATACTGTATCTGTACAACACTGTATATATAACATATTACATCATACTGTAAATGTTACATATTACATCGTACGCATTACACCATAACTGAAACTGTACATTTACAATGCCATGCAACACCAAAAGAAACCCCGGTGTCAAGCGAAATTCCTGACCTCTGCGAAATACCTGACCAAGCCATAACGGGTCAGAAATTTCGCGCGTGCAGGCGCGAAATACATGACGCTTGCTAAATTCTATGTCGGCCAAAACTGTTTTTTAGAGTTTAGATAAAATAATCATGCTATGTTAATTGCTAATACTTCGTTAATTTTAATATTTCAACTCGACATCGCTAAGTTTCAATCATAAACACTTTAAATTTCCGAAAGCGAATTGTGTGGTCGTGACCGCGAAATACACGACGTTTGCTAAATACAATCGGTCGAAACGATTTTTAAGTCCATATGCGATGTTACCACAAATGTTTCTAATATAGACATCGCCAAATCTAAACGGCCAACTCGGCAACTCACGAACTCATTGTACCGTTGCTGTTTGCTACTGAAATCGTGACAATTGAGAAGGTCAAACGCGAAACAATTTTTGGTGCTTATAGTAATGCTTTATAAATACACATGTTGTCTGTTGAGTTGCGAAATTTATGAGCCAAAGTTATTCATGCACATCGTCTGCGCATGGGCAGTTCTACAATAGTCAGATATTTCGCAAGTCAGGAATTTCGCGTCACACCGGCACAACAGTCAACATATCATATTTCTGTGCGTTATATACTGCATAATTCTACACCTATACATCTGCTGTAACTAAGATCTGCTTGAAATGAACTGAATTTATCAATGCATATCTTCATTCTTTAATAATTCAGAGAGAACGTCTTGGAGAGCGTAAATGAGACACCATCAAATGATGACGATGGACCCGAATTGTTCAAACGTACACCACGGAGGCGTCGCCGTCGTCGTCGTCGTCGTCGCCGTAGATGGATCCGTGTCCGTGGGAGACGCATTGTGCGAAAAATATGCAAATATGGTCGTTACTTCCCTAAAATCGGTAAGCATACCGCATCTACACAAGATCGGTTGTACGATTATAACTTGCTTCAGGCAGTGCATGAGATAAGCTAGGGGATACGGAGGCGATGCTTCCCACGTTGAATTCTACAATCCCGGGAAAACCATATGCGATACTTCCAATTATCTCACCAACTTTCGTAATATTATCCCAAATTAAATTTCAGTAGAAAAACTCCACATTAGAAAAGTTTTAGAGGTACCCATTTTCGATTATCCCTGGCCTGTTCAGTTGCACGGAAAGCCAGATATAACGGTATCTGACCCAACACAACAGTGATTTTTCAACTCGCAAAAATACGTACGGATAAATTTCACAATAAATTAGGCATCAACTTTAATTTGGGTTATACCACTGAATCAAGAGGCAATCTTATAGAAATTTTGAACAAAACACTATGTGATGGCAACATTATGAGAGTTGTCTAATATTTGTATTTCCAATGGACAACTTGCATGTTAGACTAAATTTTAATCTAAGTAAAGAGAAGGGCATCAAACACCACGGCTAAAAAGAACATAATGAAATTAGTAAAATTGCAATATTTGGTTGCGAAATGTTGTAAAGCTTGGAGGATATAGCCTTGAAAAGTTTGCAAATTTTGTATATGTTTGTATTACGTGCGAAAATTGTTAACATTTTCAGCTTAAAAATGGTAGCAATTTCCGCACGTAATACAAACATATACAAAATATGCAAACTTCGCAAGGCTATATTTTCCGTATTTTACAACATTTCGTAACCAATTTTTGCAATTTTTAACAAGTTCTTTACGGGAATAAGGAATTTACTTTCTTTTGCCTAGATCAAAATTAGTTTAACATGCAAGTTGTCTATTGTTGTGGTTCATTTTCTTTCACATTATATAGGTTGGAAATGCCTTGTATTTGGGCTGGGAGATGAAGGTATAAAATTGTTTATCTTTTTTATAACAGTGTTAGAGAGAATATAGTTTAGAACTGATAAAGCTATTCTCTAGACGTGTGGTGATATAGGCCCACTCTGGGGTCGTAACTCACCTAAATTCTGCCTTCAAAATTGGCTGATTGAATTCAAAATGATACTCTATCCAGGGTTGGTAGGTTTGCTGAATAACTAAGAGCATACAAGTTACCCTAATCTCTTTCTCAAGCCCCCGGGGGAGGGGCTTATTTTTTCCAGGCATCTTTGGGAGGGGGTTTATTGGAGGGGGAGGGCTTAATAGAGAGAGGGGGGCTTACTAATTTATCAGTATACAATTATATGCAAAAACAAATTGGTGCAAAGAAAACAAATATATCTAATCAAAAGACATTTGTTCTTGTACGAATAGTGAGGGGCTTAAAACATTTCTTCATCTAACAAAGGGGGGTTATTTAGGGGGGGGTAATTTAGGAGGTTATTTGCGAGAGGGCTTACTAGAGAGATAACGGTAGTTATTTGAGAATTAAAAGTGATTGAAAATTTTTTTTTGACAGAATCTCCTAACGAGCAAGCTCCAGAAAATGATGCAAAATGGCTGGGTGAAGAATAACAGCACACTATTACACTAAACTAATGACAATTTTGAAGACAATAGTTAAATAGACCTATCTCGTTTGAACGCACCATTAAAACACTTGTAACTTTTTCATTAAACAAATAAAAATAACATTGAAATAACGAAGTTATTATTATTTTATGACCATTACCATGCAAAATGTTTGTGATCTTGCTATGGATAAATATGCAATCCTCAACTGAAAACATTGCATGACAACGATGTGCATATATAAATTATCTGCATGAGCGACTTCCAAGTTCCCCTATATTATATCATATAATACTATACTACATTATATTATAATTATTGCTACATGCTGTCCAGAAATAGCGTCACCAAGTTTAAAGTTAGATTTAAGACAATTAAATGATGAAGACAATTTGATTTTAACGTTAGGTCCACACATGTTTTTGAAAGGAAATCAAACTTTACTGGCCTTGACGTTGCAGCATCATTCAATGGAATTAAGTGTTCGGCCAGAAACTGTATCAATATTATGCATACAGTCCCCCTTAATTTGGGTACGACAGTTCCCCTTCAATTAAGATTCTTTAACACTTGCCTCGGCGCATGAAGCACGCACACACAGGCAAACTAACAGTGGCGGCGCCAGGCCTCCAACCTTGAGCATGCTCATATGCTCATATATATATATATATACAAAAACAACAAATTACAATCTTAAAATTTTATTTCATCGCTACACAGTGTTTCACATACACTGTACGTAAAACACTGTGTAGCGATGAAATAAAATTTTAAGATTGTAATTTGTTGTTTTTGTTTTTGTATTTGCTCCACAGTTTATTGGTGTTGAGCACTCTGGAGAGTTTACTACGCACAATATGTATGTATATTTATGTACTATTTAAAGCACGCGTAGGAGTGTTTTATCACATATAAAACACGACGCGTAGCGGAGTATTTTATATGTGATAAAACACGACTACAAGTATCTTCAGGCGACAATGTTTAAATCTCAATAAAAAAATTCCTGTATGATTACGTGAGAGTTCGTTAGGCTACTTGCGTGATGGTATTGCGTGCGCACGAAAGGCTACTTGCGTGATGGTATTGCGTGCGTGATGGTATTGCGCGCGCATATATATATATATATATATATATATATATATATATATATATATATATATATATATATATATATATATATATATATATATATATATATATATTGTATGCATTTCATTTAGGACAGATAATCTCAACTGTTTTAGGGCAAGTTGACCATGACGGTCAACATGGTAACGCTGCCCGAACCCCAATCCGGGACGAAACGTCCGAAACTGACCACACCCAAAAACGACGCTTCCGCCATACTGCTATCTACCAAACCATAAAAGCTTTGGCTATTCTGAGGTGCTTATATGGTTCAGAGATGGTACTTTTGGGGGTGGTCATTGGTAAGTGTGAAATGCTAAGCACTAATATTTCACAAGAAAATGGCCATGCAATAATCATAGTTAAACGTCAATTTGTGGCTTGCAAATTCAGATAAACAGCAGTGGACTTACATTACCTTTTTTCCTAAATCTTTTTGATAGAAACATAAATGGTACTTATTTAAATATATTATCACTGGTTTGGTGTAAAATAGTTAATATTTTCTGACCGAAATAATAATTTGAAATGTGCCTACCTCCTGCAAATGGACGTATTTGGCCAAGTTCTCCATTTTACTCCGCTGTTTATCGGCGATCTCGTCGACATCCTACAAAAAATGTAAATCATCTCAGACATAATGGTATCAAGAACATTTTAAACAAGTTTCAACTTGGTTTCAAGTAGATCATACCTGTTTAACTATCGACAAGGTAAATCCACAACTTTGTCCAAATTTGGCGCCATTTTGTCATCCCATGTCGCTTGTTAACAATTCAGCCTTGTTACTCTTCCATCCAAGCCATTTCCATTCCACTAATAATAAATTTAACCCTTTATAACAGGAGGACCTAAAAAATCTAAACAAAATACAAGAAATACGCCATTTTATCACCATGTAAAATGTTGCTCACGAGTCCTTCAAAACATTCCGTACAAATCTCGCGTGGTTTAGCAACAGGGACGTGACAGGGGGGGTAGAGACTTGAAAAATGAAAGGAAAGCCCACACAGTATGGTAAAACCAACAATCAACATTTAATTTGTATGACTTTTTCATATTAATAAATAATAATATGTATATATTTGTTGCTACAAGAAATAAAACAAACATTTGTATGATTGTATTTAGCTTTTAGTCTATTTCACGCAGCCTTCTATCTTCGTGAAATAATTCACCCCCTCCTGTCACGTCCCTGTTACTTTGTCACGCGATTTGTACGGAATGTTTTGAAAGACTCGTGAGCAAAATTTTACAGGGTGATAAAATGGCGCATTTCTTATATTTTGTTTAGATTTTTTAGTTTCCTACCGTTATAAAGGGTTAAATTTATTATTAGTGGAATGGAAATGGCTTGGATGGAAGAGTAACAAGGCTGAATTGTTAACAAGCGACATGCGATGACAAAATGGCGCCGAATTTGGACAAAGTTGTGGATTTACCTTGTCGATGGTTAAACAGGTATGATCTACTTGAAACCAAGTTGAAACTTGTTTCAAATGTTCTTGATACCATTATGTCTGAGATGATTTACATTTTTTGTAGGATGTCGACGAGATCGCCGATAAACAGCGGAGTAAAGTGGAGAACTTGGCCAAATACGTCCTTTTGCAGGAGGTAGGCACATTTCAAATTATTATTTCGGTCAGAACATATTAACTATTTTACACCAAACCAGTGATAATATATTTAAATAAGTAACATTTATGTTTCTATCAAAAAGATTTAGAGAAAAAGGTAATGTAAGTCCACTGCTGTTTATCTGAATTTGCAAGCCACAAATTGACGTTTAACTATGATTATTGCATGGCCATTTTCTTGTGAAATATTAGTGCTTGGCATTTCACACTTACCAATGACCACCCCCAAAAGTACCATCTCTGAACCATATAAGTACCTCAGAATAGCCAAAGCTTTTATGGTTTGGTAGATAGCAGTATGGCGAAAGCGTCATTTTTGGGTGTGGTCAGTTTCGGACGTTTCGCCCCGGATTGGGGTTCGGGCAGCGTTACCATGTTGACCGTCATGGTCAACTTACCCTAAAACAGTTGAGATTATCTGTCCTAAATGAAATGCATACAAACTCATATACAGGTCCTAGACTATAAGAACTTATTAGGTTTAGTGTATCTTTTGACATGGTCGAGAAAGAGAATTATGTTTGGGGATTTTATAATGATATATGTTAATTATTTGCCGAATGTATTAGAATCCTGTCACGTCACCCTGTTTGCTGACGATACAGTTTTATACTGTTTGTCCAAATGTCCAAAGCTATTGCAACAAAAACTGAACTCTGATTTAACAAGAGTCTGCGATTGGCTGAAAACGAATCATCTTACTATTAATATTAAGAAATCCAAATTTATGCTTATCGGTAGTGGTCCACGCTTATCAAGATTGTCCACGTCCTTAGTAACATCCGTTGGAGATGCACCCCTGGAAGAAGTGGAGTCATACAAGTATCTTGGCGTAATGATAAGTAATAACTTGACATGGCACGATCACATCGAATTTATTAAATCTAAGATTAATAAGAAGCTGGGACTACTAAAGCGTATTAAGAACTATTTACCGTTACATAGTAGAATATTATTTTATAATTCTTATATTTTGCCATCTTTTGACTATGCTGACACAGTATGGGGAGACAGAGGGAATGAAACCCTTATGGCAGATTTACAAATCTTACAGAATAAGGTAGCACGTATAATTTTGGACCTGGATTACGGATTATCAGCCAGTTCTGCTTTGAAGAAGTTGGCTTGGAAAGATCTAAAGACCAGGAGGATTGTTAACCGTTTGATATTGATTTATAAATGTGAGAATAATCTTTTCTCTTATAATTTTGAAATCACATATCATCAGGATATGCATGCTTATAACACTAGGTCTAAGTGTAACATACGTAAATTAGCAGCGAGACATAAATGGGGACATTGGACAACGGTCAATTTTGCCAGCAATGACTGGAATGAATTGCCCCAAGAAATTCGTGAAGCAAAAGACCTTCAAACTTTTAAAGTCTACTTAAATAGCTTTATTGATACCTAGTTTTAATTATCCTTATATATTTAGCCTAGTTTCTAAATAGCATTACTATACTTATATTTAATTAACACTGTAAGTTTTTTGCAGTTTAGCAGTACCCTACTGAAAAACACATTATTGTGACGTAGGCTTCCTGATTAAAAATTGCTTGAATTGAATGTGAACATTATATCATAATCAATATTTTCACTCTTAAATATTAATACTCAGTACTCTCCCATTGATAGCCCAATGATAGGTAAAATTATCTCTGTCATTATACCGTAAACCTCCGACTATAAGCCCCCCCCCCGACTATAACCCCCCACCGAATATAAGCCCCCGGAATATAAGCCCACCACATATACTAACGCTCAATTCATTCCAAATATAAGCGCCCCCCCGAACATAAGCACACCCAAATATAAGCCCCCCAAATATAAGTCCCCCGAATATAAGCCCAGTAGCCCACTACGTTATTCAACATTTTCATTGTCTTTTAATATAGCAGAGAACGATATTTAAAAAAAAATTGTCATTGTCTTTATAGCCGACTATATGTTACATTAATCAAAGCATGTTATTAATGGATGTTTATTTTCCTGTTTATGACTGACTTGTTTATGTCTGATTTGGTTATTACTAACACAAAAGATCATCCATGTATTAGCCCCCCGTATATAACACCCCCCCCCTTGTATAAGCCCATCAAAAATCGCTTACGAAAGTATATAAGCCCAGGGCTTATAGTCGGAGGTTTACGGTATAAGATCCCCTTGGCAAATTAGATAAAAAATTAAAAATTGTCTGCGTTAGCCAGAATAAAACAATAAAATAAGGTATATTTGGGAACATTGCAGCTTAAATTAATGGTTAAAAATCAAATATAAAATTCGAGTTGGCAAAAATATTCATGAAACACCAGCTCAGGTCACAGACAGTATTTAATAAAATAAATTCCATCGTTCAGTAATCAATATAAAACATTACCGTTTTGGTTTGCCATTGAAATTTAATGAATAAAGTATTGTTGTTTTATGTATATGATATAGTTAAGGTTGGGCATTTAACAACCATTTCCCGATTTTCCATCTCAGGTTCTAAAATACTTGTCTTTATAATTTAAATGAAAGCAGTAAACGCAAGATAAATCAGACAAAACTACAGTACTTGTAAATCAAAACGCGCGCAAGTTTTCTTAACTGAGACTGCAATGGCAATGAGAATAGCCTCAGCATAATGGCGGTCGTATTTATATAAATACGACAATCGCAGACAACAATCACTATAATTCTCGCAGTATTATAATAACTCACCTTATTCCTTTCGACGTTTATCACATCTTTGAAGTTACAGGCGAACTAATTCTAAAGCATTGACGCTGTGAACCACACGTTTTGAATTGCATTGGCGGCCAGACCTTTGTCATTCAAATACAAACGGCAACCTTGCTCGCTTCTTCCTCACACTGTTTTAAAGCCATCTTTATGCTTGAAATATGAATATACTAAAGCCATTTTAATCAGTTTGTATCGCTTCCATCGCACTGACACTTAGAAGCAATCCTAATAGAACCCTCGCACCACAATAGCAGATATATTCCCATACAAACGTTCACAAATTTCACGGCGGCGCTATCCTCATTGGTTGAAAGCTCGATCATGCGGCGCGCAAATATTCAAATATTTCGGCTTCATTGTGTGTTATCTTCATATTGTGTTGCTACTGCTGCAAATTATAGCGTGTTATACTAGGAGTTACTATCGCAAGGAAAGTGCTGCCTTTTTTGCCACAGAAACTGAATGCAAAACCACTCTAAAGGGGAGTTTACTTTTGACCCAATGAACTTATTCTTAAAGCTAGATTACAGTCCATTCTGCGCATGTGCGTGCTTTGTTTACATTTTTTGTTTTGGTTTGAATCCACTTCAATTGTATAATATGAAGTATAGCGGCTATGCACTATATAAATGGAGTCCGAGTCAGGAGTGGAGTTGTTAATTTTTTTAAAATTGTCTTCTGAAAGACAAGCAATTAAATATTTTGAAAGATCATGAATGGAAGATATATTGTTGATCAATTCGGCATTTGTTTTTTGTGTGCCTCGTTGATGAAACATTCAGAAGAGACCGACAAAGCCGACCCAAAGGTGCGAGTCATTGTGTTGATTATATTAATGTTCGGCATTGTAAAATAAACTTTGGAAGTGTCAAAGTAATCACTAATTTTTCCTTGGGGTATTTGTTCGTCAAAACACATTGCCAAAGTCATTGTTGCTGTCATGGCAGAAGCACTCGGAGAAAGCTTTTCGCTGGAAGAATTGGAAACGATATGTTCATGTCGCGGCTTGCTCCAGCGGGGCCTCCAGCTTCTGTCTTCGATAGAGTATGGGTATTTTTTGCTCAAGCGCGTGCCGCGAAGAGGATCTTGATACATGTATGAACAATCGAACGACAGATGGTGAGTTTGTATTATTGCTATTAGTTATGTACTGTTCGTTAGAAACGTGCTTCACATGTAATCTTATTGTATTTGTTCATTAGTTTATAACTTTATACATGTTTTGTTAGTTTATACGCAAAAAAATGTGGCCTGAGCAATGGTTCATTTGAGAATATGTATTGTTGACCGCGATAGTTCACTCAAAGGATAATGATTATCTAACAATAGCTGGGTAAACTTTGTTTACATATTTTGATACTTTGCCTGTCAAAAATATACACAGACTTATATTTCTGAAAGCTTTAACCACTGGCTTTAACACACATGATTTGTTTTATTAAATACCCCACATAATTATGCATATCCTTGCCGGGTAAAATATCAAATTATGTAAAAAGGCTTACCTGTCTATATACAAGTGTACATAGATGTGAAAATGCAGTAATTTGGTGGTAAGAAATATCTGTGTTTCACTGTGCTGGAGTCTTTGCATTTAATTAATGATAAATATGTTCATTTCAGAATCTTGTGGAAGCAATGGATTTAAATGCCCTTTGAAGAGCATTTGCGTTAGAGCTTATACAGCATCAGCCAGCTGCATTTGTCAATTTGGTAAATTGCCAGGTGAACCGCTTCAACCAGACCCAGCTACGAAAAACCAGAAAATGCCTCAAAGTATTACAAATGTGGATGCTTTGTTGCAATGCCAACAAAATGGGTAAACAATTGCTGTACACAATCAAGACAGCCTTGCATTATAACCGCCTAGCCCTCTCTTCCCACTGTGGCACAGTTAGTACTTGATGGAAATGTTCGATCTTGACATGGCCATGCATTATTAGAGGGATCATTGAGGGAAACTTTATTATTCATTAATCCATTTTACTGCAATTATTTCCCCATGACAGGGAGGATCATTTTAAATATTTTGAAAGAACTTGGGTAATTCACACCTGTTAAGGCCCGTTCACACAAGCGATTTTAAACTTTGATTTTCTCCTTTTGGCATTTGTGTTTTAGCAAAATTACAGGAAACATTACTTTGCGTGGCTTGATTATTCTAACACATACACCAAAAGAAGAAAATTGCAGTTCAAAATTGCTTCAAACTTATTATAAGCTTTCTCTGTCTACTAACCACAGCAAATTTTGCTAACAAATGAAAGCCTTTATCATGTTAATGGTTAAATGTTTATGAACAGTAATATTTCATTATGTGAAAGACCAGTTATCAAATACATTGGATGTTCAAGCACAACATTTTGTATATTGACATTGATGTTTTTATTCTTTAAAATTACTCCTTGCTCCTTACTTCAGTCCTGAAAAGTGTATTGCTGTGCACCGAAGATCAATGAATCCAATATGGACACCCTGGCTCAGTATTGAGGTCCAGGGGTTTGTAATCAGATTTCCTTCTCCTAGGTGGATTGCCTTTCAGGGATTATGAGCTCCACCTAACAGAGCACTTTGTTTTAACTGGCAGACACTTGTCTACAGTGATCAGTTGAATTTATACTGATGGGTTTCAACAAGTTCTTTGACTGAAGGAGGAGGGACAGGGGTTATGTTAGGAGCGATTTGCCTTCGGTAATCACTTGCAACACCATTCCACATATATGAAGAATATGGAATTTCATAATGAAAAGTGAAAACTAAAAGTCACTTTTTTTCTCACTAGGATTCAGGAAAGCATAAAATGTTATACATACCTTCATTATAAGTTGTAGGATGTATTCGTACGGCCTAGGAGAATCTTTAAGAATCTTTATATGGCTCCATTGCTGTTTCTTCCCCTTGCTGAATATATACTGGCAATGGCTCATGTCTGCATTGTATTGTTTCATCTGGCTACTGATCCGTCTGGGTTTCCACAGCGCTATAAGTGAACAATAAAATTTTGTAATGAGGAAATATAACAACATTAACATAACTGAAATATCCAGGGATATGTGTTAGCAATGTGCTTACCACAATTAAATCCGTCTTGATGTTTCGTATACAGGCTCGATCAGCATAGTATTCGCGAACCCTCGTCACTTTTAATTCCAGCTTCAGTTTTGAAATGATTTCACCGACCAATAGTATCATTAAAGTACATTTTTGTTGCATACCTTTTCGCGAAATGTTCTTTTCGATTTCCTGGTTGGTTTTGGCGACCAGCATTAGAGTCGGCCATTTTGAGCGCGCATATCCGAATAAGGACTGGAGAGCACACAAAATCAAAGCAAGTGTGCTCACATTTGTTTACATTTTTGACACATGCGCAGAAACGACTGTAATCTAGCTTTAAATTGCGTGCACGGAACATGAGTAAATAACCAACATGAAAAAGTTGCCATTGGGTCAAAAGTGGATAAACGGCATACCCATTAGCTGACAATGCACCCCACTTTAGTATTAACTCTGTCTAACGCCAGACAATTTTACACTCTGTAACGCCAGACGATTTTACTTATCAGTTGTAGAGTATTGTCAGTATCTGCTAATGTCTCTTATTAATCGCCATTGGCTGGCAATGAGCTATACTTTAATAGTTACTGCCTATCCACTACCTGTGGGAAGCAATTTTGTATTGGGGGAGCTGATTAGTCAGGGGCGATTATTAGGTAATTATATCCCTCTAAAACTTCACAGATTATCGCTAGTTTACAAGTTTTTTTTTTTGGGGGGGGGAGGGCGGGGCTGAAAACCCCAGACCCCCAGTGGCTACGGCCCTGCTATCAACGCCAGACAATTTTACTCGTCAGTGCCAGTAAACAACTTAATTTCTCGTCACCCCAATTTAAATTTTTACTATTTTTGTTGTTTCTACTTGTAGATTTTAACTTTAAAATATAGATTTTAATTCTGAAAATCAAGACTAAGATATTACAATTTATATTTAAAAAATCTAAATTTACGAAAACATTACTGAAATGTTTCATGTTTGATCAGTAATACCCCCCGCCCCAATCTTGATCCATCCCGTCACTGGGCCTGGCCTCATCAGACGTTGCTCGTTCGTCGTCCTTTTCAAGACCCCATGCAGCACGTCGCTGGAGTCAATATGAGTAAAATACTCCTTGTATTAAAGCGCTTTCGTGTAGGAAGTTTCGTTTGAATAAGGCGAGTAGAAATATTTATTTTGAATTTTTCAGAATATAGGGTTTTTACTCGCACGCGCGCGCCACTTGTATGCTTGGCCATATATAGCCTGATGCACGTTGGATTAATCTACAATCTGGATTATCTACATCAAGTAAGATAATTGAAATGAATCCATCATCTCCCTCATTCAATGCATAGGTGGAATGAACGCTAGTGGCTTTTCAGAAATATATCAAAATGTCAGAAGATGACGACAACTGTTATGCAGTAAATGAAGGACGATATCATAAATGTAACGAGTGTGCGCACCGAAAGAGAAACATTTATGAAATCATCCTGAACTCGTTAAAACTGTTGTCGCCTCGTTAGGGCGAAAGTACAAATAAACCTGTTTATTTGCACTTCCGCCTTCACCCGGATCAGGATTTTTTATAATTTTAATCATTGCCCCGTTCCAACAATTATGATAATAGTGGGACAAAAAGCAATATCAGTGACAGAAGACGATATCAGTTACCGAAAACGTTATCAGTGACACATAGTTATCGTTTTTATGCCATCGCCAGTGGCGCCGCCAGTTCGATAATTGGCGGGGCGAATATTCATATCTTCGTGTTCTGCATTATTAACTTCTTTTGAAATCGATTGTTTTTGTGGTCTGTGCATGAACACAAATATATGAATATTCCCCCCCCCCCAATTATCGAGCTGGCGGCGCCACTGTTCATCGCTCTGCTAAAGGCAAAATATATGAGCGTCGACACGATACCAGTTTTTTCGCATCGAGAGACATTTATGAAATCGTCCTGCATGCAATAATGGTGATATTCCTGTGCCCGGATTACGATAACGGCTGTTTGTTTTATAATTGTTCCTTATATCTGGATTTATTAGAATATTGATAATTAACCCGATCCATCAATGATAGATTAAAATAGCGGGACAAGGATCGATTTCAGTGAGATATCGTCTTTATGTCACCATACTAATTCATTCGATTAAATCACTACTTAAAGTGAGCCGAATTCATTTCATCCAGTCCAAGGACTTGATCCAGTCGAAGTATGAATTAATATTGATCTAAAATCCTGGTCAAAAATATTGGTGCACTTGACACTGACTGTGCGAAATTTGAATCCCACATCAATAACAAGCATAGCAACCCCCCTTCCCCCGTTCAATGTTATCAAAAATATTGCCGCACTTGACACTGACTGTGCGAAATTTGACTCCCACATCAATAACAAGAATAGTAACCCCCCCCCCCCCCATCCTCCGTTCAGTGTTGTGTGTTGTGTGTTATACGTCCAATGTGTTACACAACATTGACAAGGGGGATAGGGGGTGTTTGGACATGAAATTTTGCATAAACTGGGCAAGTATGTAAATGGTGGTCAGAAATGAAGTAAAGGTTATGCTACTTCGACTAAGTGCGCAAAGGATTTTTGACCAGGATTGTAGTCCAAATCCAAGGATGACTTTATCGTCGTACGAAGCAGATGTCCTTTACGGTGAAGGAGATGAAAGACCTTTTAAGAAAGAAATCAACGCCAATCAACGTACGATATTCCACACGAATTATTAGCTCTATTTGTGTTGGGTCTAGATATTCTGTCAAGTTTATTTTCGACAAATAGCCTGCGACGAATTGCATCGCGAACTGCACTCAATGAACAAGAACCATGATTTGCAAATCAAGAATTTAAAGAAAGCTAGACCAGAACTAAATTAGGAGAAACAACATGCACAGCAAGTCGAAGAACTTGCACAACATATAATTCGTGACTGTTCGGAAATCGCTGGAATTAAACCCACAAGGAAAGTCTCATGCGAAGCAATAGTGAATTCAATTGGCGAAAAAATTGGTGTTCCCGTTACAGTTGACGACATATCAATCGCGCATCCAATAACATCGTATAATCAATCTGCAGCACCCAAATTAATTGTAAAATTCACGCGAAGACAAGAAAACGAAATACGTTTTATCAAGCCTGTAGGAAGCTTGTCTCTAAGAAAGCGAAAGATCTTCATCGACTTGGTCTCGAGTCCGATTCGCGGGTATATATTTCAGTTTGCCCGTCTATATGAATTTATACACACCAACTCGAAAACGTCTGCAGAAGTTGTAGGTCTATATATTGCAACTGGCATGAACTTTTTCCCAAGGTACGATTTAGCAATGTCGATGCATGGAGGGAGCCCTGTATGTTTGAAATTATACGCAAACTACAGAAAAAATATAATTCTGGGATGTATTTGATGGGAGGTTATATGGAGGCGTTGATTTGTGAAATTTTGTAGTTAAAGGCTAGGGGCATGCAAGAGCCGTTGGTTTATGAAATATTGCAGTTAAAAGCATACTCGCTTATTCGTTTGAGAATATAACAGTTAGACCAGGACGATATCGATCAGTTCATTTGGATGTTCATATATTTGGTTCAGTGCATGCTATGTAGGTGGAAATACCGCCGTTCGATTCAAAATGGTAATTGAATTGAGTGGAGTGCAATTTGGACTGAAATCAAACGCGTGAATACAAAATCGCACGAACGCGATGCGGGAGTGCGATTTGTAATCACAAGTTTGATTTCAGTCCAAAATTGCACGACACAAAGTTCAATTTCCACTTTATTATATTCATTTTGAAATCTTAAATATTTTTGTAAACCGGAAACGTTTTTGTTTGCAAAAGGCACACCTTCGGTACCTCCCTGAGTGCTGTAGCATAGCAACAGTAAACGAACAAGATGAAACATTTTGTAAGTTTTGTTTATAAATACGGTTCAAATACTGCAAAAATCTAAAAGAAATGAAGACATTTATAAAGAATAAGAGACAACACAAGTAAGTTTAAACATATTGTAGGTCTTACGAGTGATTGAAAGAGTTCTGGTGCTGTTTTGTGCGTTTAAAATTGGAAATACGATAGGTGAATTTACCTTTGTTTTCCGGGCGTCCTGTCTGAGCTGACGCTTTAAATTTGCTTTTGTTGGCATTTTTGTCAGTTACTAATGTGAAATTTAAAAAAAAAATTAAAATTCTTTGCAATTCTTTGATAGTTTACTGTAGCTATCCATTTTTTTATGTGCAAAAAATTGCTTAGTATTGCTTAGTATTAAAATTGTTGAGTATTAAATCGCGAAATGTAAATTTGTTGTTTTTGCTCGTTTGCCATATCACATTTTTCTTAAAATTCATTGGCTGTTTGAATCCTATGATTAAATATGATTAGTTGGCTGAAGTCAGCCCTCTAATGTGATTGGTTGAAAGAAGGTGCGATTTCAGCACGAATCCCACTGCTAAGAGCGCGATTCGTGCTGAAATCGCATTTCTGTGAACCAATCAGATTGCAGGAAACACCATTGATTTCAAAATGAATATAATAAAGTGAAACAATTCCTAACGATGGGTTTAGTAAAATTTCATCATTATAGCGCTTTAGGATCTTTAGAGGTCAAGCGATACCATTTTCACACGATTTTCCCGAACAATGTAAACAATGTAATAACATGCAAGGCATACCTTTCGCCGAACATAACTTTCAACATATTTTGTTCGAATCACAATCCAAGACACTATTTAGATTGTTATTTTCAAGCTTGTATCTGCAGCTTGCATCTTTATTTCAGTATTTCAGAATATCTAAATTTTTAGCGAGTGCTTCGACCAGAAATACAAATTGATTGTAGAAACAATGCGATGTTTAATTTCCAGCACTCGGTAGACGTCGGCAACCACACGGAAACTGATTCTAAAGGTCAAATTACCCCAGTAGCGTCGCCGAAGTTATGGTCTGCGAAAGATATGGCCAATCTATATTTTTGATGAGTAATTTGATCATATACAATCTTGCTTGACTTCCAGAGGCCATAAATCGCTACAATGTTAATAATGACAAAAACTATTGTAATTAGGAATCAGTTAATTTAATATATTCTGGTTTGTTTTTAAAAATTTTGCTGTATATTATGGCTAGTTTATACGGTATTTGGCGTCATACGATAAAGAATGAAGATTAAGAAATATGTTATGGTTCAATGGTTGAAAAATCAACGCAGGTGGCCTCGATTGCAAACAAGCAATTAATTCATTATTCCTAACGAACTGATTTGCTATACGCTATAATAATTGCCATACCAAACTCTACAGCCCTGCTTCGAATAGATCTCTGTCTGTGGGAAATTAAATACTTTATTATATGCAAACCTGGATTAACTACTTTGAACAAACGTAATGAATTAGTTTCTTAATTAATGCAGGAATGCGAAAAAATTTCTTTCAACTTACATTTAAAGGGCATGCACTCGTGACAGACACATTTTTGTTTAAATGTACCGCGCAATATTAATAGCTTGGTGTTATGATATGCATTGTTAATACTTCCGCGTCCTGTCAATTTATCAAAAGACAAAATAATTATATTGCTTTGCTTGGTTTGTAAATAGGATCAATTTAAACTTCCATCCACTTGTACATAAATACTGTGTTGTTTTTTTTGCTGTAGTCATAAGGCTAATTTATATGATGAGTGCCACATCTCTGAGTAAAAAAACTTAAACGTTAGACTGATAATATCAAACCGTAATCGTCCCAAAAAAGTTATGGCAAAGCAGAAAAATTTTGATAGTGGAAATCGTCGCGTTTGTCGCGAGTTAAAAACTGCAATTATTTAGAACATTCCTATACGCATATTAATAATAAGTAATTTGACTATTTCTAGACAGAATTTGATGAAAACAAGAACTCGTGAGTTTTTGGAACACCTCAAGTGGCACTTATGCTATTTTGATGCCATTTCAAAAACTCATTCGTGCACGTTTTATCCAAATTAAATTGGATTCGAAATCATCCTAATAGTTATATTAATAGTTTACTCTGCACACATGCACTTGGTCGTGGTTTACATTTATGTTAGCTTCCACCTTATGGAATGTATAAATGTTTGTAATTTTTTTATAGCGTCGCAGAACAACACTGAACCCACCCAAATCGCACTCAATTCAACAACCGGCGTCCAACTCGAAGAAATTATGTCAGAAGAGGTGCCATTGAAAGTTCGTAAATATTTCCCAGAGACTTGGCTTTGGACAGATTTAAAGTTTAAGTAAGTGCTGCAGTTACTGTTGATTTTTAGTATTTTTGCACAAGTGAACATAAAAAATCCTACAAATTGATTGGTCAAATTTGACGTATTAAGCTGTTATATTCACCTACAGGTGAATATAACAGAACCGAAATTTTCAAAATGGCGGCTAGCCGTTGTGTGGCCATTATACTGATAAAGAAATAAGCGAAATTAAAATAAATTCAGTCCCAAAACACACGAAAATACTAAAACAATTATTTGCCTCAGGCTCGGTGATTATCGGGGAATATTCACCTCGACTTTGTCTCGGTGAATATTCTCCGATAATCACCTCGCCTTCGTCGAATAATTGTTAAATGTTCTTGAGCAGGACCTTGCATGTTCTCAGGTCGCTAAAAAACTCTTTCTCGACAAGCCTCAAATTACAGTATTCGGTTCAATTGTTTATAATATAAATACTTCGGCGAGTATTTACCAACCTTTTAAATGAAAATCACCATTGAAATCCTCTTTTTGTGAAAGACCCTGGTATTGTCTGGCTAAGTATCAAATTACATGCTTTCATAGAAAATGTTAAATTTCAAATACCAGGAGTGGGATATTACGATGTATAGTTCGAAGCGCCCGCTAACTTCTATTTTATACTTCTGTTTGCTTTTAAATTACAAAATCACTGTAGCATTTTATCAACATCAAATCAAGAAACAAAATAAATCGTGTACTATTACTTAAAGTTTGAAGTTGTGTATTCTCTCTCAAACATATTTTCATATCAATCCGGTCAGTCGTCAACCTTTGTATATTTTCGCTTTTATCTCGGTTTCTAAAATATGCCATTCATAGATTTGTTTGCGAACGTTGATATACTTTGTGCCGATTTACTAATTATAGTGCGCGTCTTGTTTATTGAAGGTTGATTGATTTTGAAGCGTAACTCTTTTGCCACAAATCACAATGTAAACAAGTGGACACTGCCAAACAGATACTGAATGCGGCTCACTTTAAAACTGTTGATGATTTATCTTTGAAAATGCTTTTAATTCAGTGGCGTGGCTAGCGGTCCTGCTTGTCATGCCCAGCATGACTAACAATTTCCCAAAGTTTCCTTACTAAAACATTGCTTTATTTATCTTCAAGCTTTAAAAAATCATCATTATCATATTGTTATTTTGTCTCGTTTTTCGTCTTTTTCGTTATTATTTTTTAAAAGGTTTTTCGCATTCTGTTATATTTACGCCCTTTTACAGCTTGCCGTGTCTGTTACCTAGCAACAGCAACTCTACATTGATTTACACGCGACTCGTATTTCAGTCCTGGCATTTTCAAATGGCAGGATACGCTAGTATATTTCATAGTAAATTCATACAAGAAATCTTGGTTTCTAATTAGGTCTGCGCATACTCAAACCGACTGTTTACAAATGCGCAGTTCTGCTCTCTCGAAATGGCAGGACTTAGCCTTGTATTGTCTTCACTTGCGAGCTTTCCGCGTGTCTAAACCCACTTTTTATTAATTCTGTCAAGATCATTCAAGTTATGAATAGAGATATCAACGATTGTGGAAGCCCAAGGTGATTTTGATATAATTTCTGGCTTCAGATAAGATATTTTAGCATGTAGACAAGTTGAACAGACTCGACTGACGATTGTGTATTTTTATTCCCGAGCCGACGGCGCTTCGAGGGTACTAATTTCCCCTCGTTATAGACATACCTCTCAACTTTTGGTCTTGCTTTAATATTCTCAGAAAACTCATAAAGGACTGTTGAGTGATCCGTTATTATTTCGGTTGTCTCTGGACGAAGTACTTCAGACCATAGACAATGCAGAAGACAGGGACTGGAAACACAAGCGAAAGCGCCTATTATGCTACGTGAGTGGTGAAAGACCACCGTCTGGCAACGGAAGTAATTAGTATGCAAAATATGGTGACGGAAGTAATTAGTACGCAAGTCTAATTTGGTGGCGGAAGTAATTAGTATGAAAAATATATGACGTCACTCGGGCAAGCCTGGGCCAAATGTGACAAGTAACACGACAAATTAACGCGGGCAAGCCTGGACCGAATGTGACAGGTAACGCAACCAAATGTCCGAAACAGTCATTAAGCAGACCTCGGAATTTTCAGTACAAAAGACAACGCTTGCCATAGCTCTATTGCCATTTCGATGGAGTGTCTGCACGCAAAAACCGCATCTTACAATTTATCGGAAGAAATATATGCGAATGCAGTCGGACACGAAGTTCAAAGACTTTGTGTGGAATCCTGTAATTGTTGTCAAGTCAGTCATCTTAGTCAAAGGCAACATGACTGTCTCGTGATGAATGAAAACGAACGATGGCAAATGTATGGTTTACAAGCGATCGAACGAGTGAATGATAAGAGTATGGTTTTCTGTGAATTCGCTGAGGCAATGAGGGTACTTAAACTGAGGGTTGCGAGAGATCTACTCGAACATTTACAGCAAATGGAAAAAGATCCAGATTCTACGTTTGTCGATTCATTGGTGAAACTACATCAGAACACTGAGAACCACGAACTACAATGTATACTGAACTATTTGTTTCATTGGAGATTAGAAGATCCGCCCGAGTTAGCAGCTGAAGCGTTTTTCTCTTGCCCACCGAGCTACATGTATTATAAATAGCTACATTAGACAGATTTAGAAAAGACGACGACGCGACCTCAAAGACGACGTGGATGGCGTCATTTGGCGCCAACTATCGTCAGCTTCTGATTTTCCACATCGTCTTGGACAATTTCACGACGCGAAAATTCAATTTTTACGTCCTCTCTAGAACGTCACAGATTTGTGCTTCTTTTGAAAAACATATGAGAGTATGCATGATAAAAATCATCCTATTTTGTTCCCCAAGTATTGTTTAATGATTCTAGTTAAAGGATTTTCATTGACAAGGTTGTTTTTCTTGTATTTCGCTAAATTTTGAACGTATTAATTTTTGACAAATACTTTCGGTCGCCATAACAAATCAACAAGTTCACCAAAACAAACATTTTACAAAAACACAAACATTTTAGAACAAACTGAAGTGAAGTTACTGTATATTAAAAACTGTTTAAAATCAAGAAAACTTGGGAAGATAGAAGAATAAAAGCAATTAAAAGCAGTAAAAACTCAATCAATTTTAGTTGCTCTGTCACAACAGTGCGAAAAAATAGGGGAAGTAAAAAAACGCTTTCCAGCGTGAAAAACTATCTTAACAGTATTACATTTTATCAATATAAGCACTGATGCCTTATTTATACTAAACAATTGACAAACTTGATTGAATAGGCTACAAACTAAAGCATTTAGCTTGTAAACAATACCTGCAGCTACAGTATTTATTCCAAATGATGCAACAAAGTTCACTTTTCAAAATACCGAAATATGCGCCTTTTTCTAAAAAAAACGTATTGATTGTTCATACTAATTCATCAGGAAACACTTGGCCAGTTTTATATAGAATTTTCTTGCACATAAGTTGACAACTGATTGAAAACAATACAGGAATGAGCAGGGAACAAGAAAACAAAATTTTGCTTCGAAAAAGATAAACAAGCCGTCCCAGATTAAAACCCGGACGTGAACGCGAGGTGTACACGTCATTTTCACGTCGTCTTTGAGATCGCGTCGTCTTTTCTAAATCTGTCTATTATTCAAGGCGACGGGTGAACGATTTAGAAGTTTTCAGGCCGATCATAAAATTGCTTATCAAGGATTCTTGGAGAAAAAACTTGTGGAACAGTTTAACAAACAGTCTTAGTTGTAATATTTTTTTATACTATCGTCTGTTATTTGTATCAATAAACATGTTTTAAACTTTGCAAATGATGCGTTGTTATGTGTTGCTAAGCCATTAGGTGGCGTGTAGGAAATTAAGGGATTAGGCGAACAAAAAATGTGCATAACTAAGTGTATCCCAATGGATAGATAGGGACATAATTACGTGTTTGATGTAAGCATAGTTTCTTTGATTTTTATGTCAAGGAAACTGTAATGCTTTAGTGGCCGAATGGTATGGCATTAGGATTTCTCTCAAAATAAGGGGTTCGAGTCTCTCAAATGGCGAATTTTTTATCGAAGTGTATAGCAGAGTTATACCCATCTCGGAAAAGATAAGTCCCATATAGCATATGAATTTATTACGAGAGCGTAAGACATTAAAAGCGGACGCGTGGCTTTGCGGGCACAAATTTACACAAGAATTTAGATTTAAAACACATTTATTTCTTCAAAACGTTTTACAAAATATAGCAAGGTCTACTTCTAGGAGCGTAACGTCTAGGTGTTTTTGTTATTTTTAAAGAATTCTCATATTCTTGTCTGTCTTCTGCAATTTTCTGCGGCTTCATTGGAATATATTTTGGTCTCCCACTCAATATAGAACGTTCATAATCCTCTCTTGCTTCCGGAGTCATTCGTGCTAGGTTACGTTCGGTCCAATCTGCTGGGTCGAGCCAATTGTGGAAAAAGTTACGCCACCACCAACAGAAGAGGAACGACCAAAACTCAAGCGCAACTTTTTCCACAATTGGGTCGAACCGGCACATTGGACCGAACGTGACATAGCACGAATGACTCCGGAAGCAAGAGGGGATTATGAACGTTTTATATTGAGCGACAGACCAGAATATATTCCAATGAAGCCGGAGAACATTGCGAAGTTATCCCCAGAAGACAGACAAGAATATGAGAATTCTTTAAAAATAACAAAAACACCTAGACGTCACGCTCTTATAAGTAGACCTTACCAAATTTTGTAAAACGTTTTGAAGAAATAAATGTGTTTTACATCTAAATTCTTGTTTAAATTTTTGCCCGCAAAGCCACACGTCCGATTTTAAGTCTTACGCCCTCGTAATAAATCTATCTGCTATACGCGACTTATCTCTTCCGAGATGGGTGTAACTCTGCTATATGTACAAAAAATTCGCAATGTGAGGAAGTCGAACCCCTTATTTTGGGACAAACCCCAATGCCATACCATTCGACCACCAAGGCATTACAGTTTCCTTGACATAAAAATCAAATAAACTATGCTTACGCCACACTATCCATTGGGATACACTTAGTTATGCAAATTTTTTGTTCGCCTTATCACTTAATTACCTACACGCCACCTTATGACTTAGCAACACATAACAACGCATCATTTGCAAAGTTTAAAACATGCTTATTGATACAAATAACAGACGATAGTATAAAAAATATTGCAACTAAGACTGTTTGTTAAACTGTTCCACAAGTTTTTTCTCCAAGAATCCTTGATAAGCAATTTTATGATCGGCCTCAAAACTTCTAAATCGTTCACCCGTCGCCTTCACAGAATACGTGTATCTTGATGGGCAAGAGAAAAACGCTTCAGATGCTGACTCGAGAATATCTTCTAATCAAAATAAGGGTCTACAATAGCTCTATATACATTCATGACATCGCACTTTTTCATGACTTTTCTATTTCTACGTAGAAGACTAATGCCGATCGCTAATTTTTTAATTACATTATCTATGTGCTCAGCGCATGTGATAAATTCGTCTATTGTCACTCCTAAGCACTTAGTACTCTTAAATTTACGTAGAGATATATTGCTTACATTACCTAGATTTAATACTGTTACCTATGGAAAGAACTCGTTAAGATATATGGGGCCTAAAATATGGAACAATCTACCAGATGAAGTTAAAGCGGCAGACAATGTCGTAATATTTAAGAAAAACATTCGTAAATTTGAATTTCAAGATGTTTAGACTTACACATTATTTATCTAGTCATTTAACAATATAATATACATATTTATTTTAATATATAGATATTTGTAATTCTATTAGTTACTCAGTCAAACTAGCACTTTGTGTGCTATATCTAAACAGAGTCAAAATAAATTATTATTATTATTATTATTATTATTATATATCGTTAAGGGAAAGTGTCAGATCACCCACAAGTGAATTTATTCTTTGTTTTGAATCGACAACCATATATTCAATTTTTACTGTATTTATAGTAAGTTTGTTGGCTATAAGCCAGGATTCTAAATGTTCCAGGTCTTTTTTCATCTGCCATCGAAGTTAAAAAAAAACACATGCTGAGAATGATACGTTAGTACCATATGCATACATTCGGGCAGTAGCATGATTAACAGATGTCGTGAAATCATTTATATAAATAAGAAATAATAAAGGACCTAGTACTGAACCTTGAGGAACTCCACTTCATATATATATATATATATATATATATATATATATATATATATATATATATATATATATATATATATATATATATATATATATATATATATATGTATATATATGTATATATGTATATAGTATATATGTATATATGTATATATGTATATATGTATATATGTATATATGTATATATGTATATATGTATATATGTATATATGTGTATATGTATATATGTATATATGTATATGTATATATGTATATTTATATATAAAGTTGTGCAATTGTACACTTCGTAAAATGTTAAGATGAAAATGTTCTAGAGTGTGAATTATATAATTTCCATACCCTGCGGCCAGCGCAAGCAGAAAGATGTTGTCTGCCGCGGCTGGGTCTTGAAGCCGCGACCTTCGAATTACTTCGTCGACGCTCTACCAACTGAGCTACACGGTTAGACAGATTTAGGACTCGAAATTATGAAGTATCTGAAGACTATATATATATATATATATATATACATATATATATATATATATATATATATATATATATATATATATATATATATATATATATATATATATATATATATATATATATAAATATAAAAAAA
>CACRXK020005860.1:5032-26749 GCA_902702795.2 Paramuricea clavata
CTGACCACGGTGGGAATCGAACCCGCGACCTTTGGGATACTAGTCCAATGCTCTGGATTCCCACCGTGGCCAGGTATATTTTTCAAGCTTGCCCGGTGTTGATTTCCACTCAGAGTAACATTACAAACATCATATTCACCTGAGTACACATAACACCAACAACACAAAAAATCGTTTCTGTGAGATTTTAGACAGACTGCTAATTGACCATGTGCGTAATAGACTAAATTTTGAACTAAACAAGTCTAGACAAGAATTTCATCACAGCTTGAAGGAGCATCACAAAATTAGTAATATTCCAAAGTTTCGTTGCAAAATGTTGTAAAATGCGGAAAATATAGCCTTGCGAAATTTGCAATTTTCAGTCATTTTAGATTACAAATGGGAAATTGACAGCCCCAACCCTTCGAGGCTGTCAATTTCCGGTTTGTCATCTAAAATGACTGAAAATTGCAAATTTTGCAAGGCTATATTTTCCGCATTTTACAACATTTTGCAACGAAACTTTGGAATATTACTAATTTTGTGATGCTCTTTCAAGCTGTAATGAAATTTTTGTTGAGATCAAAATTTAGTCTATTATGCAAATGGTCAATTCATTATGTACATGTGCTTATGAATTATGGTGAGACTTTTTATCACGTTTTATGTAGCAATGGAAATCGAGAAAAAAAATACAAAAATGAGAGAGTTTAGTTGACATTTTTAAGTTTACCTACAAGAACACACAGCCTAAAATTTGGCATTTAGACACCCATTTTTATTAGAACCAATTGAGCCTTGTATGAAACTTCTTGCATTCTGTTCCATTAATTAATAAACAACTCAAGTGAAACAGCAAGTTTTAATTGTGAATCTTCACCTTCGAAGATTCACAGCCTTTTATAGTTTTCATAGAATTGTTGTCCCAATAAAAAAATTCTGGTACAAAATTGTCCCATTCCCTCTGGCTCTGCCAGTTCCAATAAACTTAATAAAAATATGGAATACAACAGTCAACATTAAATGAACAAAATATGAACTAAATATAAATTATGATTTTCGTCATTTGCATCAGTTTAGAGCAAAGCAATCTAAAATCAATCTGGTTAAAATATGATTTAAAATTTTTTAAATAAAATTTTTTGGTTAAACTAATTCAAAATTAACACTGTTTGTAGTAACTTAATGTTCCTGGGTAACAAAACCACAGTCCTGATTAATTTGATCATAGTCCTGGCTACGTTAGCTACGATTCCTGGTTAGTTTAACCAGGCTAAATGGTTGAAATGACCGGATTATGTTAGGTGGATTGTTAACCAATAATTCCTGGTTAACAATGCAACTAACATAATCTGTGGTTAAATTTTCAACGATAGTAATCAATTGCAAATTAACCAGGATTGTGGTTAAATTATCCAGGATATTTAACCAGGAACATTAAGTTTCCCCAAACAGTGTAAATTTTAGTTTAAAAAGGATATTTTTAACCAGGGTGTTTGTAGAGTGTGGCATATACCAACTGCCAGTACCAAGTTTTTTTTATAGGTTACTTATCGGCAATTAGGGCAAACCAAAACCTCGTCCATTTTGAATTGCAAAGTTCATGTCTACTTTGAACTCATAGGTGCTGTGTACAACTGGAAGACGCAAAATAGCAGAACATGCATTGCTTTTAGGAAACCTTGACTTTTCTCCCCATTCTTCAATATCATGTAAAAATTCAATGGTAGGATAAATATTTCTGGCTGGCAAAACTTTGCATCCTGTTGTGAAGAAAAGGACATTGAGTTCAACAGGTTCTTCTCCCTCTTCAATATCTTGGACATAATCTCACCATCGGGAAAGCACCAAGCTCTCAGTAAAAGCTTTGTTTGAGCCAACTGGACTATCATCAACTTTAAATAGGTTACCAAAGGTGTCTATGGTAAGATTTGAAGGGGTATGACAGAATGATGACTCAAAGGCTCTTGGGTTTCTTCTGATCGCATCAAGAACTCCTAAGGCGGAAAGACCATTTTCGAAAGCCTCAAACGATGCGTTGGCACGCCCAATCACATACCACTTCGCCGTTAAAGCTGCAATCTTCTTTGGCTAGCATTGGTTAGCATTTGCTTTATCTTCATCGATACAGATGCTCGCATCTTCAAAATTTGGTCAATGAATCAGTCATTTCCAGAAGAGATGCATAATATGCGTCCAAGCAACTGCGATCTCTTTCTTCCTGCACTAAATTTCTATAAATGATAATCAAATCTATTCAGTATATAAGGCCAATTAGTCATATGCTCATGTTTCAACTGACATAACTGGGTATTATTATATAGATTTTTGGGGCATCTAAAACTGTGTTTTGACACCAATACGGTTGCATGTCACCACATATATGCCGCTAACATAAAAACATCCCAGATCATTGTATTTAACGACATAAATAGAAGCAAATTCTGTCAGTTTTTGAATGGCATTCTACTCAGTGGATCTCATGACCCGACCGCGGCTTCATATAATTAAATAATCAATTAGTTCATTTTATTTTGCCGTAGTTTTTGATACAGTTTATGCTTCATTACTTGTTTGGACAGGTTGGTATAGGTTCCTGCTGCGAAGTAAATTTTTCTGACGAGCTCTCGACACTATAAAATAATATACAATATACCAGAATGTCAGGAATCAAACATTAATTACCTATCGAATACAGACAGAATTTCTATACCATGGGCCTGCTTACAAGTGCATTTTTGCTGCGATTTTCCTCTGATGCATGTGAACGAGTAAATGTATTATGAATGTTCAGATGAGGGTACACATCACTACACATACGCAAAGCATTCGTAAGTCATTTACTCCTTTTACAACCATCAGAAGAAGATCAAAGGCCGTTGAGGCCAACTCAGGGATATGATCAAATGAAAGTAGAGAAAGAATTAGAGCAGTTTGCAGTTGTTTTTGCAAACCGAGCACTGTGCTAATTTTGCTATTTCACCCATTTGTCGTGCTTCGTTTTTAGGATTTAGGATTTTATTAGGATTCGCACATTTATACAGAAATACACAAAATACATAAAATATTACAGAAAACTAAATACCATAGATTACATTATAAACGATTATTATGAAAGTAACATTTGTGCACAGTGATCAAAGTAGCCTAGGCTTTCGAGTTGACCACTGCGTTTGCCAAATCAAAAGAACGAATGCGTGCTCCAGCTTGATTTCCGGTTCTGAAAGGTCCGACGTCCGACTCGCAGGCAAACAGTGCGCGCAAAGCAGGCTGGTCATTTCCCATTGTTTAACTGTCCCACATTCGCCCCACACTCAAGTGAGCACAAAGACTCTGCGAAGCAACATCCGTGAGTCAAAACTCGCACTAGAAACCGCAGCAAAAATTGCAAGTATATAAACGGGCCTATTGACTGATTAAAGATGGTTCTTAGTAAAGATATACTGGCCAGTTTACATTATATGCCAGACTTTAGTTGATACTAACTATTCATGAAACAATTACCTTGACGACAATGTTTACCCAAACCCTAAAAATTGAACTTCATCATCTGACTCTAAGAGCGATGGTGTTCTGTTAGAAGATTCTACCATGTTTAAAGTATATTTATCGTATACAAGACTGCTGGGTTGTATGATATTTCCAGATGACGGATCAGTTAAAATAAAGTATGCAGGGTCTGTACACAGTGAGCCTGCCCAATCATAAACAGCATGCATCTTGGTGTTATGAGGAAATCGCCTTGAAAGAAGTCCTAATGACGGATGTCTAATCTTCACAGCAACAAAGTTGGTACAAGGTTCTGGCACCACTCTTGCTTTATGCGCATCTTGAAGTTGCTCTTTAGGCTCTTTGTCACATATTTCATAATGTTCATTACCAGTGGGTTTTTTATCCATTTCCAGTGACATCTGATATTCTTCATCTTGTTTCTCCTTTAAAGTCTTTCGATCTTCTGATGATCCAATTAATGAAAACGTTTGTGGGCTTTGTTGCTGTGCTGTATCCTCCTTAAATAACAATAACAACATTTTATTTGTGCCTTCACAGAAGTTATAGCAGTCCAGCTGTTGCATGTTCATATAAAATACGACAAGGGCTAATTTATTGGAAACTGTACTTGTGAAAGTAGAAAAAATACACATGAATATCAATTCCCTAGTAATCAGAATGATTTTATAATTCCCCAAAAGTAATTCAAAATACATGTACATGATCAATATCAAATGCTTCACTGGGTTCACGAAAAACTCCACATTTATTTTTTTGGCTACCAGTTAGTATAATGATGCATTCCATAATTAGATATGAACCGGAGTCTCAGACTCTTCCCTCGTCCCTCAAATTCGCTCCCAAAATAATGTTGCACAATGATGCATGGGAATGCTCTAACCAAAACAATCAGAACATACTTTCTTTGCAAAAGAATGAGTTTTTCAAGCAACATAATTCACTAACCTGAGGCTGAGAAATACTGTCAAATGGTCCGTCCTGCATTTCACCATCACTATCCAGATCTATAGATAGTTTTTTCGTTCTCAGGTATACTCGAACTGTTTTAATCTTATGACATAATGCGATCCCCAATGAATGACATAATGCGTATACCCTCATTAATATCCCCAATGCGTATACCCTCATTAATTTTTTCATCTTTAAAATTTTAAAAGTCCATAAACATTTCATCTGATGCTCCAAATATTGATTGTTCATGTGGATAGAACAGGTCCTTGCATATTTTTATCAGTTCAGTTCTAGTGGTGTTTACTGGAACCTCAACTGTTCGACTGCCTCCCCCTTTTGCTAAGGGACAAGCATGTAGGCATTGTCTTCATCTCGGAAATGTTTCCATCCAAGAATAACTTTTTTGGTTTTAATTTTGTTCATCTGTTTGTCTTGTTGGAGTGAAACCTCACGGTTGGTTGGTTTGTTACTTTGTTTCGTGATATGTTTTTGTCGATTTTTTTCCTAGACAAGAATGCATCAAGTAGAACCCTTCTCTTTTTGTTAGACTCCTCATTTGATGTTATATTGCCACTGCAGTTAATATCCAAACTTTTGCAGTAAGCAAGAAGGTTTAATCTGTCTCCAGCTTTTGTGAGTCCAAGTTCTTCCAGGATTTTATCTGATGCATTTGCAACTGCACAAATATCCATCTAAATAAAAAGTGTGATTAAATTGATGCTTAATAAATCAATATAAAGTGGTTCTTTGTTCATGTTCCGCCCATAAACAATAAATATTCTTACAACTATCTATAGCCAATAAACATTCATGAAACCTTTGATGTTACTTTCCAAGGCAACTTCCCAAGCTTGCATCAAAAGTAAACTCACAAACAATATGAGCAAATAATCAATCAACACCATTCTGAAATATGATTTTGGCTGAAAGCTGAATTGTGATTGTCTGAAATTATCACTAGTTGATTATGTAATTATGTATCAATGCATCTTTAATTGCCAAAATAATGACTAAATTAATTTTTACAAGAAAGATTCCAGTAGATAGTCCTGCAAAATTTGTGTTTAACCTTCCCATTGTGCATGTAGTGTTTGTGGAGGAAGCAAACGTATAGCATTGTATATATATGTAATATCAAACTTGACACTTATACTAATATACTAAACTTGGACATGAATTATTTAATTAAGTTCATTGAAAACTAACCCTTTTAGAAATATACTTGAATGTGTTTTTGAAGCATAATTTTTAATTATAAATATTTTGCCAAATAAGCTTGAAACATTTACGGGAAACCGAAATCTATTCATTATACTGGACATAAACACAACAATTTTGTATTCATGCGAAAACATTCTTGTTGGTTGATTATAACCATGCAATCCATGCATGCATCTATTCAAAATGACAGTAGCATCCAAGTATAATTATTACCATACACAAAGTCATTTATCATTCTTGCATGAGCAAATTTGAATGTTATGTTTATGCAAAAATTGCAACAATTAAAATATGAAAAACAATGTAGTTTAAGAACTAAATCATATTTTACCTTTTCAGACTTAAATTTTGCAATAACACTGGCAAAAACTCCTCTGTTTGCTAAAAAATCTGTTACCTGTAAAGATGATGACTATATTATTAGAATATAAAATTTTAATTAATTGAATAATTAATTAAAAATAATAATAATTATTATTTATATAATATCATTTTAATCCATTCACTCGATTCTGATTGGTTAAAAACGGTTCCGATTGTATTAGAGATTAGTCGGCACGGATATGAGCCTACGTTACCGTTAACTGCGTTAACTAAGCATTATCACGTCTTTCAAGCAACGCGAAGCTTATTGCGACCCAAAAGATGTTACTTAAAGTCGAAATTACACCAAAAATTGCATCGCTTTAGTCGAACTTAGCAGTTTGTATTGTTATTTGAACTTTTATTACAGCAATGAAATTGCTTAGCGCTTGCCTTATTCTTGAGCTGAAATTCAGACCACGTCGTTGAGGCGACCCCATTGCGGGTCTTAAGCTCTCTAATACTGTAACACAATAGACAATTCCCATTATAGACTAATTTTAAAACTAGGCAAGGAGATGCAATTAAATCACCACAGCTAGAAAGAGCATACTAAAATTAGTAAAATTACAAAATTTGGTTTCGAAATGTTGTAAAATGTGGAAAATATAGCCTTGCAAAGTTTGCAAATTTTGTATACTTTTGTATTGTGTGCGACATTTTCGGCCTAAATGTGGTAGGAATGTGGTAGGAATTTCTGCAAGCAACATAAAAGTATACAAAATTTGCGAACTTTGCAAGGATATATTTTCGCCATTTTACAACATTTTGCAACCAAACTTTGTAATTTTACTAATTTTAGTATGCTCTTTTGAGTGTCCTTGCCTAATTTTAAAATTAGTCTATAATGGGAATTGTCTATTAGTATGCATTCTCTTTTGTCGAAGGTCGAACGCAATATAAATGAATAACTATAAATATTTTGCCAAATATTCCATGCGATTTTTCATTCATACTAATTCTTCTTCTTCTTCTTCTTATTTAATATTACTTGAAAACGGCCACCCTTCAGATCTATTACTTAATAACATCTGATTTCCAAGGGGAATATATAAATAAAGAACTAACCTAACTCAATACAGGAGCATATTAATTTAGTTTCTTTTTTTTCCATTTTAATAAAGTTTCTTAATAAAGTTTCCATTGTTATATTAGTTATTATTTTTATATTTTATATTTATTTACATTGAACGAAACCTAATTTTAAAATTATTTATACAACAATAATTCATGAGGAATAATACAAAAGAAATGAATGTTTAAGTTTGTGAAATCGCATAAAGATTTGTCCTTCAGCTTTAATTTTCTCGGCTTACACAATGTTTATTTTTAAAATTACTTCGCCAATGAACTCGCTTTAAGTACGTTAAAACATTCGCATCCGATCTTTTATATCTGATATCTGACTCGTCCCCAGTCGTCTCTCTGTTTCAAGTGCGGGCGGAAGAAAAGGTTACTCAAGGGCATGCAGGCGGGGTGAGCACACACGCTAGGAGCGCTGGGAAGGGGGAAAGGTGCGAGACGACTGGCATATCCTGTTTTCAAAATGGCGGAAGAAACAATGGCGGGATTGCATTAAATTTCAACTCCGAAATGTGTCCATTCGACGCTTTTACAGACGGGAAATTGCCATGTCCGCACAGATCTTGTAGAAGTGAGACTGGAAAAGCATTTTTTCAAGATTTAGCCCAACATTATAGGATAAAACACCGAGAATTAGTGTTCAACAAGGAGATCGAAGCACACTCAAGAAGCACGTCGATTGTTTCACAGCAATGAAACAGTACTTGGCAAGGGTTTTCTCTAAACGCTCTCTTCAGGTAAATATTTTTGGATTCAACCTTATTATAATTGTCGGCATGGGGGATCACACGGTTAGCTTAAGAAATGAATATTTTATGAGTTTATAATGAGTACACTATACCGGATTGCTATCGGAGTGGGTCAAATTTTGTAGGTATCGAAAGGCTGTGAAGATATATTTAATCTCAGAGACCCAAATAAACATGCCAATTCTGTCAAACTAATAAGCATTTGCTACTAACCATTGCTCCGTAACGGCAAAAGAAGATGTCATGACCAGCGAATCCGGTATAGTGTAAACAGGGCCTAAAATACAATATTTTTTTACTTATTTTACTGTTTTACATTTAACTGTAGAGAGACAAGTATATTCGTTATACTGTCACAACAAAGTACGAAGCTTGCCTTGTATTTGAAGTGATGGCCAAAGATACAAAAGAAGCCGCAAAGCTAGCTGGAGTCGTTCTTATGCACTTTGGCCAACTATAATCTTATGGCGAAGGAACAAAACCATCCATTGTGGAAGTATTATCACAAGATTTGCACGTCAAGTTCAACCTCTGGACATCCAAAAAAAACATTGGTGAAAGGAATTTAACAATCATAGTTGCAGAAGCTATTTTTGTTAGAAAGGTATTAAGTATAATTTATACACACTGACATTTATAACATTATTTTGGCAGATGATAAATATCCAGGATATCACTGTTTGTCTTGACTAGCCTTGTTATTTGCAGACATTTTCCAATGAAATTGTTTTCTTTAATTAAAAATTAGTTATGTTTTGTTATAGGACTTTGAAATTTCACTTACCATAATTATAATATCTGTAAAGGCCAATCAGAATAAAAAACAAAACCGTTGCACAAGAACCACCGAAAACGAACACAGGTCAACAACCCCTTTTAGATGGAAAAATTTATTAATGAAGCCCAAACATTTTAATTTATCCCATTAAGCTTCAGACCTTCCTGACTGCAAGTAAAATCATCTGGTGTTAGGCAAGTAAGAAAAAATAAGTAGGGCGCACTGGGGCACATTGCAGTTCAACAGGTTAACTAGAGACATTGTCAGATTTTTTGGTTAATTAAGTCTCCTTAATTAAACTGCAAAGCTTCCCCATTCACAAGTAAAATCGTCTGGCATTAGACAAGTAAAAAAAATATAAGTAGGGTGCACTGGGGCTCATTGGGTTGATTTATTGATTTTCTTTACATGAACATATTTTTTTATTTCTGTATACCTGGGGAAGAGTCAGTTTCTATACTCTAAGTGCATTATTTTCAGGTAAAATGTACTTATTGATGTACAATTTAAATTTGTTTTTTAGAATCTTTCACTGGATTTGACAGGGGATAATAGCATGCCAATCAACCAGCGTGATATCAATATTGATGACATGACAGGCAAAAAATCTGTTGATATTCTAAGAAGTGTCATTATGACGTCTTTCGAGGAAAACAAGAGGAGGCAATTGATAGCATTTGTCAAGGGCAAAATACATTGCTTATTATGCCAACTGGTGGTGGAAAATCACTATGTTATGCAGTTCCAGCTTTGATGGAACAGAAGCTTGTTGTTGTTGTTGTTGTTTTTCCACTGCTAGCTCTACTGTTTGACCAATTTGAAAGGATGAAATCAAACAGACTTAATGTTGGCTTCCTAATGAAAGACATGGATGAAATGGACAGACAGAGTGTCATACACAAGCTCCATTCCAACCCACCAGAATATAACTTGCTTTTCCTTACCCCTGAGACTGTGTTATCGCCATCGGTATTTGACTTGTTATCGAAACTTTCATCCGAGAATCTGATAAATTTCTTTGTCATCGACGAAGCTCATTGTATCGACACTTGGGGTTTTCATTTTAGACCTTGTTATGCTGAGCTATGGAGACTTGGAACATTGGGGTGCCCAATAATGGCTATGACTGGAACTGTTACATCTCGAACACTAGCAACCATTATAAAGAATTTGAAGCTACCAAATGAAACAAAAGTTATCAAGCAGATATCCAATCGGGCCAACCTGTTTTATCATGTTGTTGAGAAAAGATCTAATGCACATGCAACAATACTTTCTATTATTCAAAAAAACTTTTCTGAACAATGTGGTATCATTTACTGTATTGAAAGGAGAGACACTGTAGAAGTTTCTTACCATCTTCAAAAAGCTGGAGTAAATGCAGTCTTTTTTCATGCTGGCATGGATGTACATGACAAACAGTCAACTGTTGAGAACTGGAAAGCTGGAACTGCTCATGTCATCTGTGCTACAGTGGCCTTTGGAATGGGAATAGACAAAGCAAATGTCAAATTTGTTATACATTTGAGCATACCAAAGGATTTGGAGAGTTATGCACAAGAATCCGGAAGGGCTGGCAGAAATGGAAGTGAAGCTCACTGTTTTATTCTGTTTCGGTTTGAGGATCGAACGAAACATTTGCGTAATATCAGTTTATTGCCAGACAGTGATCACAAAGTAGTTTCACTTCAAGGTTTGAATGATATTGTCAACTATTGTATAACTCCCATTTGTAGAAGAAAACAAATAGTTAATTATTTTGACAAAGATGATCATTCTGGGGATGAATGCCACAAAACATGTGACATTTGTGTCTCTGATGTCGTGGTAGAACCAGTGGATTACAGTATGGAGGCCAAAAATGTTATTGATTGTCTAAAAGGAATGCAAAGAATTCAGGCGAAGGTTACGGCAAAGTTTTTGACCTTAACATTTCGTGGATCAAAGTCAAGTGCTGTAATTAACAAGGGATTTCAAAATGTGAATGAGTATGGTAAAGGGAAAGAGAAATTTAATGAAAAGCAACTGCAAAAATTTATTCATTGCTTAATTAATGGAAGGGTGTTAGATGAACAGTTACCATCATCTTGCGAAAAGTGCACTACACCTTACCTTTGTGTTGGACCTAATGGTACTAAACTAAAGAACAATGAAGTAGGTTTTATTCATTATAAATAATGCCCGCATCCTCCATTTACTCCACTTTATCTTGAATTAAGTTATCTATATTTACACTAACTATGTTACAGTGCAACAGATAAATACATGTGTAGCCATTAAAATTACACAATGGACACAAACAAATTCATGTATGAATACAAGCTGCTTTGGTTGGCTGTAAATTGTTTTTCCATATAATGTTATACTACGTTTTTGTTCTTCCATTGATTTGTTTGTGAAAGTGGCCTCACTTATACAGTGTAGTAGACACAGTACAATAGTAACTCTGATAGCAGTAAATGTAATGAAACGTAGATTAAACAAATTTTCATGTTTGCTGTTTACGTAAAGAAGCACAGGTTAATTAACTCATTAACCCATTAAGTGGCAATGCACCCCACCCTATTATTTTACTCTGTCTAACGCCAGATGATTTTACTCGTCAGTGAGATAGTGCTGCCACTCAATGGGTTAATTGGCAATGCACCCAAATGTGCCCTACTTTAGTATTAGGGAGTTTAAGCTTCACATAGCATAACATTTTTCTTTGCCTGATGTTTGTCGTTGAAAGCGAAGCTTAAGCTCTCTATTTACTCTGTCTGATGCCAGACAATTTTACTCATCAGTGGTAGAGTGCTACCAGTAAATAGGTTAACAAACCAATCTGCCAATGTCTCTAATTAACTCATTGACTGGCGATATGCCCAAATGCCCCCTATTCTAGTATTTACTCTGTCTAACGTCAGACGATGTTACTCATAAGTGGTTGCGTTAGTGGTACTATTGTAATGTATTCAATAAAAAATACTCGGGGGGTCCCCCAATTTATAGTAGATGTACAGCATGTACTTTGAGCATTATTTGGAAATGTCCATGTTACAGTGTAGTATCCATTTATATTATGTATATATTTTCCTTTGCATACCTATTTTATTGTACATTAATTTGTGAGCTGTTGTTACGGCAACAGTACGAAATTTCAATTTTCAATTGCCTTTCAATTATTATCATTCAAACTGTTGATGTTTATATTAGATTATCCCACTACTGTATTTGCATCTGCTTCATCGTCACTGACGTCACTATCAGTATCATTGGGTTTTACATGAAAATTCATGAACATTTTTCGTTCAAAATTTTCTGCCACTTTGACCTTTCCCTTCTCATAGACATTTAGAAGTGTCATCGACACCTTGCCTTTTACTTCACCTTGGTTTGTTAGCGCCCTAATTGAGTTGGTGTTGTCAGGCGGATTGAAAAATTGCTCTTTCAAACAAAACCACATTCCTTTCCGCTGGTCTGGAAATGGATCTTCTTCTGTGTGGGAAGTGGTAGGGTGAACATTGAAAGCTTCATGACCGGCGAATGTGTTTCTTATTTTGGTAATGGTATCCAGGTTGGCAGATATGAGCTGCAATATGTTCACGCTTGAATGTCCTATGTTATGAATATAAAAATTAGGAAATCTAACAAATGGACATACTGTACATGCGCAAAAAAAAACGCACAGCTTGTAACAAATCTCACTGTTTGTTCCCAGCTTGTTGTAACAAGTTTGCAACAAGGCTGTTAACAACTTGTAGCAAACCAGATGGCATTATCAGACTTGTTACAAGTTTGTTCTAACACGTCTGACAGAGTCTTGATATAACATGTTACAGTATATTATCATACATGTAGACCATATACTTATTGGAACAACCTTGCAACAAGTCAAATAATCCAAAAGGGTGTTACAACTTGTTAACAAGCTGTTCCATATTTGTTAGCAGCTTTGAACAAGCAGACACAAATTGTTGAAAGCTTGTGAACAGACTTACTGTATTACAAGGTCTGAAGATGTGCGTTTTTACGTGTGTACGCTAGTTTTACTCGTAACATGCACAACCTGATAACAAGTTGTTGAAACAGCGTACAATATACATATTGATTTCAGTATTTTACTGGGTTATATTTTATGCACTTGCCTGATGCATAGTTTTTCAGAGGTTGTACCAAATACGTTTCCACCCATTCATCAAGGCCAATGTTATGGCCGCATCTTCCATTGACACTCACCGAACAATTTCTTTCCAGGATTTTACGTATTGCATAAGGCCAAGCAGCAGTTACGTTTACAATGTGCACAAAAGCCTCCGTCCAATAATTGCGCTTTTGCAATTGTGCAAATAAAGGTAACATAACCATCCAAGCTGCTTCACGTTTCACACCATGACAAAGCTTCACACTTGAAAGATAAAGTTCTCGCAAAGGACCAAACAGCGTGAACATCTGACTGTGGTACTGGAAAGTAACCATGCTGTTTTGTTGTTGAATCCACTTCTTAAAAGAACTTAAAAGTAAGTCATGATGATTACCATGCTCTTTTTCCCACTGTTCGAGTGCTTTTTTAGATGGAAACATGTCGCTATTCCGGAACTCTTGAACTGCTGCAAGTCCATATGCCATGCATCCATCTCTAACGGCTTCATCAATTCGATTGAGGTTTTGATTCTGGAACTTTTTGTCTCCAAATGCTGCATCGATGAGTTTAGGTCGTTTCATTACCTGCTGAACCACATATATAAAACCACCTGGACCCATGGTTTTCTTGCAAACCTCGTACATATAACATGGGGGGAAATAATAAGAGAATACGATTTTCAATTAAAGACGACAATGAATGTAGTGAAATTCAGATTCTGTGTTGTCTGTTCATTAGCTAATCCGAAGTGGATGAGAAGACTGGGGACGAGTTTTAAAAAGTGCCCAAATTAAGAAATGAACCAAATATACAAAGTTTGAAGACGTTTACATGAATACCCTTCGAATAATAAGCTTTCGAAAATCGCGATATTTATTATGAAATGTACTGTGTTTTTGTTTTGGCGGACGCACGTTCCAAAAACAGTGTTTTAATTAATCAGTAATTTCACAATTTTCGATATAGCAGGCTTATTTTTGGATATAGCAGGCTTGTTCACCAAGGAAAGAATTACTTAGCTTTTCTCTCACGCTGGATTTAATTATCCGCCATTTTTGAAATTACTGTTTTTTCCAAGCTTCAAAGTATAAGCACCACAAATGGAACAAAAGGTTATTATGATAAGTATACCAAAAAATGAGGGGCGTGAGAAAAGCTAATTGTTTATGAGCAGATATGAAATTCAAATATTTGCAACATTACGCAGTAAACACGAAGAAGCTCTAGGACGATGTTCTGTGACTGGTTGATTATGACAATAGACGTAATTGGCTTACATAAACAAAACGAATATTGTTCTTGCTTCGTTCTTTAGAAAATCCATTCTATAGCTTATTCTTTTGTCATTGTCATAATCAACCAATCACAGAACATCTTCCTAGAGCTTCGTGCCGACCCTATTTATGAGGGTTTAGAAACAAAGGTCTGAAAATTAATAGTATCAGACAAAGTACATGTACTGTACCTCTAGTATGCATGTCTCCAGGGACATCTGCTGCCCAACTATAAGTGGATTGAGATTTATTTTTAACACTTCTAATCATCTTTTTTGTGCCTTGATCGCCAACGATTATGGTTTTACAGTTCGTTATATTCCTACTGTAGTAACCGAGTTTATTTGTCTCAACAGCAGTTTCATCATTAAGCACGACAAGTGGTTCATTTGGGCTATGAGAGGTAACTTCCCAGACTTCAAGATCTGTTTGGTTTTCATTGGCCAGGAAGTCGTCAATAATGGTAACAATGTTTTCAAACCCCAGCTTAGAAGCAATCTGCCTAGGCCCTGGTACTGATGAAAAATAGTTGTCTTCACAAATGGAAAAATTATCTATGAGAAGTTTTACCATTTTTTCATCCCCTTTTAACACTGCAAGTGTTAAAGGTGTTGCACCGCATCTCTCTCTAAAATTTGGGTTCACTCTTGCATTAAGTAAAATCTGTGTTAGTGAGTGGTTACCATTTTCCATATTACCATAAAAGTACACTTATATTATTACTCTTTACTTATAATTATTTTGTATATAACTTTAATAGATCGAATAGTACTCCGTACAAGTATCAATATCAGTGTCAGTTTGTATAATAAATATTCAAAACTATACGATTACGGGTCAGACTACATTTGGCTAAAGGAGTGTACGATTCTGACGGACCAATACGTATATTATCAGTACTGTATAGGGAGTGTTTGAGTGAATGTCAGTTTACTCATGCCTTTAAGTTTAAATTAAGTATAAAGCGGGATCTTTTTAAGAACGAGGAAACATGTATGCCTTTATGACATATGACTGTCATATGTATCAAATGAGGAAACATGCCTTTATTACTTATACTTATACTTATAAATATAACTGAACTATAAGACCGGTTTGAGTGCTAAAATGTGTAATATAATATTTGATTACAAAACAAGGCTTCCTACATATCGACATGCATTCATATTTACAATCAAGTTGATAAAAGCGAGAATATACAATATATACAGTTTTGACTATAGACATGTATATTGTGTATATACAAACTAGACTAGCAAGTTGATAAAAGCGAGAATATACAATATATACAGTTTTGACTATAGACATGTACATTGTGTATAGACATAATAGATGAGAATATGACAGTAAAGTATGTATACAAAATATACTGTGTATACTGGTGAAGTATATCGTGTATATTTTGCAATACCGAGGCTTAGTGAAGACTTCCTTGGTATTCGTGGCTTCAAGCAAACTGATTCAAATGCTAACTGATTGCAAGAGCATTTGGTCTTGGAGCATATACGAGTTAAACACTCCAGTCTCCAGTAAAGTTCATTCAAAACTCCACACAATATAACTGGCGCACACTTATAAACTCCTTTTAGAGAAACAGTTTAACAGATAATAACAAGTATTTAACTTTATTCCCAACAAAAACGTTCAACGGCGTTCTGTAGACGTAGTTTGTAATCGCAAAGCGAAGCTATCAACTGCAAATATGCGACACCACTGATATAAACACATATTACTGCAGGTTTTGAAGCAACAAAATAGCACTGGCCAGGCGCACGAGATATCAAATTACATGTTCGCACTCCATGTGGTTTCCTGTATGATAAATATTTATGTTCAGCGAAAATTTCATCCATTTCGGGTGCTAAATCTCGAAGGAACCAAATGTTTTCATATACACGCTGACATGTAAACAATACTAAACTATAATAAACAGCTCGCAAAACGTCCCAACGAACTCGCCATATTTTAACACTTCCAGGGCTTTGATTCGGATGAAAACCCGTACAGACATCAGAAAATACCCAGAAATTGATCACAACTTGTAAAATTGAACGATTCTTTAATACTTTTGCAGAAATTCAACAAATTGTGCAAACATAATTTTCCCACTCCTAATAGGAAATAGTATGGGAAATGGCGCTGGCCGCGCGCTCGCCCCAATGTGTTTGCACCCCCTGAGCCAATGGCGTCGGAAACCTTGAATCCCCCTATTCGTGTTGCAAGAGTGTTAATGCCGTTGATAAGCTCTTATTTTCGTTTTCAAGGTTTTGCATTCTGTCATTTAAATCCGGCTGAACAGTTTGAGTTTCCTTTTGAACTAGCTTTAGGGTTGTGATTAGACTCTGCTTCTCATCTTCCAATCTTTGTACTGTCCAGGGGCGGACATATCGATTTTGACTGGGAGGGTGAAGTCACAAAATGAGACCGACCCATCAATGAAATGTGAATCCAGACCGACTCTTGGTGAGTTGCAATAAAATTGAGTACAAAGCATGGAAATTGATGGCATTTATTAGGAATTTTGCAAAAACACGTACAGTTTGCTGTGAAACGTTATATTTTTATTAAGTGTCCGCGCTTAGTAAGGTTTGACCACGGATTTTGTCTGAAGATCGATCGTGTCTGTTAGATCGCGCTCACACGCAAGAGTCAAGAGTTCACCAAGGCGTTCCTGGTTCATTACTGTACACATCGCAGTTTTCACTGATTTCATCTTTGAAAAGCTGTGCTCGCCTGATGCGGAACTGTCAGGCGCGTAACTATAGGATTTTTTATTGACCGAGACACTTCTGGGGGGGTCTGGGGGCATGCTCCCCCAGAAAATTTTTGATTTTCTAAGGCTTAGAAACGCTATTTCCTGCATTCTTGGAGCAGTTCAAAGGAAAAATCAATTTCATATTACAGTGACACAATGACTATAATTTTATACTGTAGTTTGCCCCCAATCCTGAGGATAAGAATTACAAATATTTTTGGTCGAACATCATTGATCAGGTGCATAATAAAAAAGCGTTTGTGCTCAATTGTTGTAATATTTGGGCGCTGGCCCGCACTTTTGTTATTGGGGTACTTGTGCACCCACACAGCCTCCCATTTCTTACGTCACTGCAAGAATAATGCTTCTTTACATGGAGAGATCTACCGTGTGTCATTGAACTTGAACTCGATTGACTCATATACCTAGTTATGGGCCTGACTGGAAGCAACAATTGGAAACATCGCTCATAGTCAGTGGAAACAATTTTTCTCTCCGTTATTTCAGATAAACCAGTGCGTCGTTCACTGATCGAATTTCTTGATTGCAGTAGGCACAAAAAACTCTTTGGTAACAAAATTCATATGCATATTGTGTTACATGTGAACATACTTCCTAATATAACCCGGCTAGAAATTCGTTTTTGCACTTTCATTTTAAAAATATAGTTTAGGGACCGGGGAAATATTGTAACTAATGTTAGCTATTTTGATCGAAATTCATCGCGTTTTGGAGTCTGATTTTGGTGGTTTGAAATTTTCGCTAATATAGAATATCACCCGTGAATGACGTTGCAGAACCTAAATTCCAAATAAATGTGCCAGCACGTAATCGTAAAGTAGATATCTCCATGCTTGGAAAGTAAATGGAAACTTCATCCCTTTGCGCGTGTTTTGACTGATAATTCGTTCATAAACTCGCGAAATAAGTACGTAATATTTCTTCATATTATTTCTGAGCTGTTTGATCCGTTTGAGCAAATTTCCAACTCAATACTCAATAGTCTGAGTCTATCTCGAGTTTCGAAAATATTTCATTTGCTTCGCAAAACACTGCGTGTAAACGAACACATAATTTTGAGACCGACTGCACGTAGTTTGAGACCGACTGGATCATTTCTCTGGGGGGGGGGGACCACCCCCCCCCACACCCACACCCCCACATTTACGCCCCTGGTACTGTCGAATTAAAATCCGAAATTTTTTGATGTAATACTTCGTTCTTCTCTCTTAAGTCGTTGTTAGCTTTGATTAGGTCATATTTCTCTTTCTTTAATTCATGGACAGTGTTCTCGAGAATTATAATGGATAAACTTTATTTTCTTTAATGTCAGCCACTTCTTTTGTAAGAGCTTGAAATTTGCTGTTGACGTTCTCAGCAAAGCTCTCCAGCTTAAATTTCAATGCTCCGATTTCAAACTCCGGATTATTGTTTTTGTTCGGGTCTCCCAAAGGAATATAGAAATGAGGCACTGTATGCAAATTCATTGGTTCTTTATGCAAATTTACACTTGTTGACAAGTTTGTGTTCGTTTCTTCCTTTGAACTTTGGGCTTCATGAACAATACTGTTACTGAAATCAAGATGTCGATTTGAAGCCTTCACAGGATTACCCTCTTTAGTTGATGTATCTTCGGTTTTTTCAATATCACTCGTGTTCTCATCCTCGCTAGCTCCCTCGTTAGTTGGCATATCTTTAGTTTTATTAATATCATTCATATGTTCATTCTTGCTAGCTAACAGACTTTCGATGGACTTTGCTAGCTCGGTTTCTGTAGGACTTCCACTCACCACCGTTTGATCACTCTCCCCGAGCCCCAGATTTACGTAGGAATATACTCGTGTGGTGAGATCGCCGCCCTTTTCACCTTTGAAGTAAATATTTTCACTTTTACTATGCCATGTAACTGATAGCATCTTAGAATCAAACTGCCATGTCCCGCCGCTCGGTGAACGCCATGATGTATTTTCGGCTATCATAGGCCCATTCAGCCTTCAGAATTTTATTTAAGGCCTTCAGAATTTTATGCAAGGCCTTCAGAATTTTATACAAGGGCCTTCAGAATTTTATGCAAGGCCTTCGGAGTTTTATGTAGGCCTTCAGAATTTTATACAAGAGCCTTCAGAATTTTATGCAAGGCCTTCAGAATTTTATACAAGGGCCTTCAGAATTTTATGCAAGGCCTTCAGAATTTTATGCAAGGCCTTCAGAATTTTACGTAAAGACTTCAGAATTTTATACAAGGGCCTTCGGAATTTTACGTATTAAAAGCCTTCAGAATTTTATACAGGACTGAGCCCACAGAAAACCACTGCACAAAGAGGAGTACTTAGTGTAACCCTTGCAGTATGGCAAAATAGTTTTTGAAACCTTGATATACAAAAGAATGTTTTGTTGTTCATGTGGAACTGCTGTTTTACACGAAGCAAATTATTGTCACGAGTGTGGTTCAAGCATTATCAATCAAAGCGCCGAGGATATTGAAAACAATCTCCCAAATATTATCGAAGGCTATTTTAATAGAGGTTATCAGTATACCTCAATTCTTGGTCTGCTTGAAAAGTATCATGGCGTGAAGATCCATATACGTACACTTAAAAGAAAACTACGCGAGTACGGTTTAAGGCGAAGGGAAAGCAATTACGATGAAGCAACTGTTCGTGAGCTTATCACCACAGAGATGCAGGATGCTGGAAAACTTGGAGGTTATCGATACATGTGGCATGCCTTACGATTGAGACATCATATTAGTGTCCCACGCAGAGTTGTTGCCACTATTATGAAGGAAATTGACCCTGAGGGTGTCAGGGAACGAAGAGCTAGACGCTTGACTAGACGTAACTTCATATCGTTTGGACCTAATTTCACTTGGCATATAGATGGTAAGTGTTGCGTTTTCTTGGCATCGGCCATCGTGAAACATGTTCCTATGTTCAGTTAAAGTATGTACATTATATAGGTCTGCTTTGGTCCTACCACACCAAGGTGACAAGTTGCAATGATTGCACAACTGGTCCATGCGATTTGTTGCCTTCTGTGACCAAATTTGGCAAGCCCGGTGTTATCTAAGGCGCTTACGCAGCATTTTAGAGTTTATTTAGTTTGAATTGGGTGGTTGGAAAAACAATACGTAATAACTAATCCGACCCCCTAAAAGTGTTTAAATGTTTGGTCTCATGTTGTATTAAAATGACATTTCGCTTATACCACCCCCTCCCCCCAAGTTGCCTTTTCACTTCAAGGACAGTGAAAACAAAATTTTTATTGTCTCATTTGAAAGAAAGTTTAAAGTAATCTATATATATAATCTTGTTAGAGATTTTTCCGTATCAAGCTTAACTCTTTAACTCTTTGTTTAATTTTTTGACTGAAAGTTATGACCTGTCGGTGACCATCTTCGATTAATTCTTAACGTCATTAACTATTGTTTTGATGGCATCTGGAGTAGGGTTAGCCTAATATATAAAATTACATCTAGTAAATTCAGTAACAATTAAAAGTTGTTTAATTGAAAATGCATGTTTTAATTAAATTTAAAATTTGAAATAGCAACCAAAAACATGTTTCAGGTTCATATTGTTCACTGGCTGCCAAGATAAAAAAACTTGTGTAACTTCATTTGTGATGTAATATGCATATCCTCAATAATCCCAGATTGCTTTCAGTAAAAATATTTCAACAATCATGCAAGATTAAAAAATTCGTAACAAGATATTTTGTAGATAATTTTAAACGTTCTTCAAATGAGACAATGCGATTGCCCTTTGATGTTATTTTATAGGATATGACAAGCTGAAACCCTATGGTTTTCCTATTCATGGATGCATTTGCGGTTTTAGTAGGATTATTTGGTTACAGCTTGTCAAGTCAAATAACAATCCCAAAGTTATTGCACAGTTGTACCTTGATACAGTTATGTCATTGAAAGGTTGTCCCCAGTTTCTGCGGTCCGATTGTGGGACAGAAAATGTTATTGTTGCTGGAATGCAGGCATATTTTAGAGCTACTGGAAATGATGAATTTTCAGGTGCAAAATCTCACCAGTACGGATCGTCGCCTTCTAATCAACGAATTGAAGGTTGGTGGTCATTTTTCCGAACGAGTAACTCTGGGTGGTGGATGAATCTGTTTAAAGACATGTGTGATTCTGGTGTTCTTGAATTAGGCAATGAGTTCCAAATGCATTGCTTGTGGTTTTGTTACTCTAAGCTTATTCAAGATGAGCTTGACAAGGTAAAAGATCAATGGAATAGCCATTATATAAGGAGGTCACGTCATGACACTGTACCTGGTGTTCCTGACATTCTGTATTACTTACCAGAGCAAAGTGGTAGTCTTGATTGCCTTTTTCCTGTCTCACAAGGAAAAATAGCCGAAGTAGAAGAGCAATGCGAGCAAGATGCAATAAACAATCCATATCAAGAATATTTTGAGCATGTTTTGGAAATGCAAAACTTGGAATACCCTGCTAGTACTGATGATGCTTTTGAATTATTCCAACTCTTTAAAGACTTGCAGCATAATTAATAGATTTTTACATGGGATTTTGAGGAGACTGAATCGAAGTGTGACTGTGAATAGTCTTGAATTCTATATCTTATAAAAAAAGGCAAAACGGCCCTTTTGGAAGTCCCACATTTTTGTTTTCATAGTGTAACCTATAGCTGGAAATATAATTGGTTAACATGCATGTTAGTACCTGAAACTACAGGGTGTAGGAACTACCTGAGAAGTATGCAGTATGTACAAAAGAAACTTTAACCATGAAAAATTAAAGTATAGTATGGTTGTTAGAATCAAAATGAACACATTTTATTACTCAATAACAAACTGTTAACATCAACTATCACTAGAAAATGAACATTAAAATAAGGTTTACCATCCATGTTTTACTAGAATACAACAATAGATTTGTTACAACACAT
>CACRXK020005861.1:0-12943 GCA_902702795.2 Paramuricea clavata
GGACATCAATATGGTTCTCATAATCTCATTACCTATATTTAAACTTAAAAAAATGGTTTTCCGTGTATATAGGGACGAATCTTGAACAAGACTAGACATTTTTAAAAGTGAAATGCTTCTATAGTTGCAATATTGATGACAAACATTGATTATTCCACAAGACAACAGGAAATTAATTAAAATTTGTTTCGCGCGCAGCGCGCTTTGCGCAAACAAATTCGCCTGAAAAAGTGGCGTCTTTAAGAAGTTTTTTGAGTCAGTGGTAAATTGAAAATTTGAATTCTACGTAATGTCCGATTCCGAGCTCGATTCCTTGGCTAATGGTAAATCACTATTAACCGTGGGTAAGCCCGTTAGCGGTGTTAGATTACTGCCAACATATGTTATAGTGTTAGTGTTCACACAGTTTTTCCTCGCTCGTGACTCGTGGCCGGAAGCGGTCGACTTGTGCGAATTAATTAGTCTTTAATTTAAAACTTTGACTTGAGTGATTTTACTATAGCATCTGAGCCCTGCCAAATCGGAATTTTTTTCACTTAAAATGTGAAAGACGCTATTCTTAGGAACTGTATTTTGTGATGAATATGTATTATTATAATATACTTATATGTTTAAAGTTTGTTCGTTCACTGCAAGTATATCTAGGGCCTTTCAGAGGGGAGGGCGGCACTGGGGGCAAAAAAATATTTCGAACTTTTTTGAAAGAAAAAAATAATGGTATGAGAAAAAATTTTCTAAACTCAAATTTTACATTTATTCATCGAAAAAAAGGATTTGACCGATATTGTAATAGGAATTTATCCGGAAAAATTTTTGTGAACGTTAGTTTACTGTTCGAACGTTAGTTTTCTGACCCTTTAGCAATAGTGATAAACAAGTGTTAATTAAGCATAGTAATAATAGTGATTAATAGTGGTAATAGTGATAAACAATAGTGATAAACAAGTGGGCTTATATATATTCAGGTGGGCTGATATTCGGGGGGGGGGGCTTATATTTGGAATGAGGTGAGCATTAGTACATGTGGTGGGCTTATACACGGGGGGGGGGGCTTATGTTCGGGGAGGCTTATATTCGGAAATTTACGGTATATTGTCACTTTGTGTCACTGAAAAGAACGAAATCCAACACCACAGCTAGAAAGAGCGTCTTAGAACGAGTAAAGCTGCAAAGATTGGTTGCTAAATGTTGTAAAATTAAGGAAATATATAGCCCTTCGAAGTTCGCAAATTTTGTGATATATTTGTATTGGCTGCTGATCATGATAAGAGATATGACTGACTGGCTACTGATAAGAGATATACTTACCTCTTTATTTTTATTTTATTTATTTATTTTAAAAATTTTCCCCATGTACAATAAATTAATGTGTAGTATATGTACAATAAGTGTAGAGTGCGGGCTAGAGACCTACTAGAAATCTTAATAGACTTTTTATTTAGGTCTCTAGTTATGCTAGTTTGTATTATATTATGTAATAAATTATTTACAGTCAATCACAATATTAAAGAAAGAAGAGAAATTGTTCTTATTATAGAAGTGAATATTTACAAATTACAAGAGAGAAAAAGAAGAAGAAGAGAAATTGTTCTTATTATAGAAGTGCATACCAATGTTGTAGATGCATTTGGGTTCTTATAAGACTGCAATATACTATTAATTTCTATCAAATTACTATCAAGTAGCCCAAATTAAATTTCCTCAAAAAAACCCCATGTGATTGTACTTTGAACTACGAATCAAGTTATATAGTTATTGCTGCCGCAGCGAGGTCGTCTGAAGCGACCGAGCAAGGCAGCAGACCTAAACTTTAATATGGGGGTAGAAATCTGAAGTTTAACCAAGCGCGATGCGTTATGGTCGCCGGTATTTTTGCCATAATGCACTTTATTAAAGGTTAGCAGTCGTATTTTGTTCACATCGTTTTAAAAATTCGATCATGATTGAAATATTTCTAGCTTGTCGCAGTGAAGTAGCATTGAGATTGCAGAAATTTCAGGCTGTTTACACTGGCAATTTTATGTTTCCATCACGTCGGCAGAAAAAATGGCAGTGGAAATTACAAGTGTAAACGGGCCTTAATTAATTAGTTACACCATTTGCAAATGGCATTTTAATTAAGGCATTTTGGAGTGCTTTTCAAGGGGGGGGGGGGGGGGGGGCATTGGGTATATTCAATACCGTAATACCGCAAGCAAATGTTGTCAATAGCCGCAGTTTCCGAGTCCAAAATTGCAAACACCGTGTACGGTGTATCACAAGATTTCCAATATCATAATGCGGCAATTTTTCAAGGAAAATACCGAAATACCACATGACAAATAAGCTAGGCTGATACCGCCATACCGTAAATCCCAATGTCCTCCCCTTTCAATATCTTATTGCAAGACAAGCGAAATTTACGTTCTTTCTGTTTGAGTAATTTATAATCAAAAAGTGCGCCCATAGGCGACATCAATGTCACCCTCCCCAACCTCAGAGATTCCACTAGTTGCATGGGAGGACAGCACCGAGCCCAAACTCATAACGCGGCTTGGCCCACGTATTGATGCCACCTTTTCTATCACTAGCCACTTCCACGATATATGGGCGTTCTATATTCGTATTTATGTACGTAAATGTGCATCGATGCAGTCATTGTGGGACGCAGTCAAGGATTGTAATGATGAGCTCTCTTCTGCGCATGATAAGAATAAATGGTCCAGCTGTGCATATGGCATAATTTAAGAATAATTCACGCATAAGCGCGCGAAACTTACATCAAGTTGACAAGCTCTTTGCTTATACTGTATATAAAGTCCGACGTCCGTACGTTTGTGGTTATAAACTCGAACTGGGTGGATAAATTAAAATCAAGACCGCGATAGTAATGGTCAGGAACATTGTCATTGTAAGGTAAAGTTAACTTATCATTTATTTCCACCGAGTAATGAGTGTATTCAGAATCCTTCGCGCGATTGCAATAGTTGATAATAATAATAATAATAATAATTTATTCAAACAAAGTCCCAATATTGGGACATAGAATACATGGGTAAATAACTAAATAAGTCGTTACGGTCTTTCACAATAACATAAATATTAATATATATGAAAAAAGTTGATAAATGTATAAATACACATACATACACACGCACACGTGAGTAATTAGACCAGGCTATCAAAAGCAGCCAAAACGTCGAAACAATATTTGCCTACTAACTTCATTATTGACTTATCCTTCATAGCCATAATATATATAAATAGGTTTTCCGAAGTAAATAAGTTGAAAAACCTATTTATTTTATATAAATTATCAATGAATTTTGTCCTGAGGTTGATGAACTTCATGTTTGTACAAGACATTAAAAAGTGATGTTCATCTCCTACTTCATTTAACTCACAAAGTCTGCATAGTCTATCATTGTATGGGACATTGTTGTATCTACCAGTTTCAACGGTTAGCTTATGTGCTGATATTCTTAACTTTGTAACAGCTTGACGATATTTGAAATTACTAATTTCGTTTAAGTATTTTTCACATTCAAAGTGTTTTTTTATTTTTCTAAAAGTTCTTAGCTTGCCAGTATTTTCGACAGGTTGAAACTGCTCTGCCCAATACAATATAAACGCTTCTTTAAATCTATGTTTCACGTGATGGCAAACATTTCCGTTTTCTGTTTCAGATAATTCCGTCTGTAAGTTGGATAATTCAGTTTGTGAATCGCAATTTTCTCCCCCACATAGTTGCAGTGCATATTTGATAAAAATTGTTGACTTTAGGTTAAGTTCCATGCATACATTCGCTGCTTTTCCAACAAGCGTGTTTGATAACAATGAACTTTTTATTCGAAACCAATATTTTACAACCAGTTTAGCTATTTGAACGATCAAAGGCGTTCTTCCTAGCTCAGCATAAATAGCCATGTTTGTTGATTTTGAATGAACTCCTAAGACTCTTTTGCAGAATTTTAGATGAAGTTTTTCAATTGCACTATTGATTTGGAAAATTTTTTTCTTGAACATGTCGAAAGAATTTATTCTGCCCAATAAATGCGGACCCCACACTTCGCAACCGTATAATAAGATTGGGGTAACTATCGAAGAAAATAGTTTTAACATTAGTTTTATTGGAACATTTTCGACATTTGAGAAACTTTTAAATATACTATGATAGGCATGTAATGCTTTTCCGTAGATTATCTTTTGTGCTCGCTTGAAAGTACCAGAAAAGTGAAGAGTAATACCCCGATAACAATATTCATCAACTTGTTCCAAAATATTTTTGCCGAATGTCCAGATTGATGTAGAATGCCTACGTTTTTGGGTTGGTGTTCCAAATACTAGAACTTTGGATTTTTTAAGATTAATGTTTAACTTCCACTTTTTGGTATAGTAAACAAGTTTTGTGAGGCAATTTTGTAACCCTGCCCTGGATTCGGATAATAAGACTAGGTCGTCTGCGTAAAGCAAACAGCTTAGATTTGTATCATTTAATTTTACTGGAGTGCATGACCTGTCAAATATATCAGGTAGATCATTAATGAATAGGTTGAATAAAGTAGGACTTAAGTTACAACCCTGTTTGACCCCTACATGTGACCTAAAGAAAGTTGTATACCCCTCTTCCAATTTTACCGAACAGTCATAGGAGGAATACATGCTTAACATTAAACGTATGAATCTTTTGCTGCAACCATTCAAGATCAATTTGAAGAAAAGACTTTCCCTCCATACACTATCGTAAGCTTTTTTGAAGTCAATAAAACAAGCAAAGATTGGTTTACGTTTTGATTTGTAATAATCTATTAGAGTTTTCAAAACTAATAGATGGTCGGCTGTCCTATAATTTTTTCTAAATCCGATTTGGCAATTACTCATAATGTTGTTTTCGTCTAGATATTTATTTAGTCGTTCATTCATGATTAATGTGAAAAATTTTCCCAAACAACTGCTTATGCATATTCCTCTATAATTATTCGGGTCGATATTACTTCCTGATTTATAAATGGGGACTATAAAACCTTTAGACCAAAGTGATGGGAAGTGTCCATTGGACAAGATTTTATTAAACAGTTTTTCAAAGTAGGATGGCATAACCTCAACTGCTAGTTTAATGATCTCATTGGACAACGAGTCATTGGCACTGGCTTTCTTGTTCTTTAATCTTTTTGATAATTTGTACACTTCTTCCAGTGATACTGGTCTGTCAAGAGTATCATTTGTACCTAATGCCCAGATATTAAAATCTTTTATGATTTGTGCTTCACTGCTTGCTACTTCAGTATTGATATTTATTTTGTTCAAGTTTTTGAAATAATCAAACCATTCAGATGGTAGAATTTCGTGTGAAGTTCTAGGTTTTTGAGCTTTTATGGAGTTAACGAGTTTCCAGAAATCTTTAGGATTGTTTTCTGATAATAATTCAATTTTATTTAATATGATGTAAGTTACATTTCAGGTATATAATTTGGATACAGCATATCAGTGGTGTATTACTTAACTTTTTTGACCACTTGCCACTTGCCCTCAGGGCAAGTTGGACATGAAAATTGGTTGCCCTGAATAAAATCCACTTGCCATCAGGCAATGGGGTACCTACGCGGGCCAGTATAAATTAGAGAGATAACATATCCACACATTGGACTAGTTAGTGGCATTGGCTATGTTACTGCCTCAGATCTAGCTTTGGCTCACATATTAAACAAAATTTGAATCAAGTACACTTATTTAATGTAACACTAATCACCATTATTTTTTGTTATTAGTTTTACAATAAGAAATTGAAGGCACAGACAACAGAGGACTAATAAAGTCCCAAATTAAGTCCTGCCATAAATTAAGTCCTGCCATATTTCGTTATCATATCATGAATAAACATTTAACTTAATAACCAAAAAGAGAATCAATGCATAATATAATCAAACAATTTAGATGAATTTGATGCAGATGATTTGCCAGCTTGAACCAATGTCGTTGAACAGCCTTCATTCTATCCGACAATAATAATATGAACTGAAAGCTGGCCAGCTTTTTGTGGCAAAGCAACTTGCCCGTTCGGGCAACCAAGAGGAAACTTTTACTTGCCATCATGATATTCACTTGCCCCGGGCAAGTGTTAAGTTACACCTCTGAGCATAGTAGTTGCCATTTGGCAGCTGTTGGTCTGGTCGAAGTGCTGAGATAATTTGGGGAGACCCATGGCATGCTCTCTCAACAGTGAAGGTTCAAAAACACACATGCCGGAATGCTTATGGAATACCTCGCCATTTTTCCGCATTCATTGACACATAAATAAGTACAAGAATCACTTCAAAATAGTTTAAGGGTAAAGTTTAGAGATTAAATCATATGAGTATGTTAGTTTGGTTCAAATTTGACTGGGGGGTTTTGAAGAATGAGGCAATCATATTAGATCAATTTTGAGTAAATTGACAATGTTTACAAGGAATTAATAGCGGTAAGGTGTGAAAGTTGTGGGTATTCTATAGTTGTATCAAAAAAGTGAAAAACCAAGCTAAAAGCCCCAAGAATACCTGATTGCCACAATGTCAAAGAGCATAATTGCTGACTAAGAAACATCTATTAGACCATGTACAGTACTTGAGTCTTGTGATAATATCAGTGATATTGCTTTTGTATTATACAATATACTGTAAACTTGCTGTTAACATATTATATTATTAATATTCATGGTTGTCATATATCATAAAATCAACACACAAAATTCACACACAAAGGTTTAAAATAGTGTATATTGGTATAAACGTTTAATAAAAATGCATACATACATAACCCATGGTCGGCATGGAATTTTGTCACTTGGCACAGCACTTTAATGTTTTTTAATGTTTGTCCCACATTAAAATATATTGAGTCAATGACAGTGCAACTGTTCATATTAAAACGTTCTAATCACATTTTACATGCACATTTGTATTCAGTAGTAATCTTTTCATAAAGGTACATCAAAGTCCCAAATCAAATTCTTCACTGACAGTAGTGACAGTATGTTATTGACTCCCAAACGACAAGTATTATAAAACACGCTTCCAAGCTGAAAAGAAATATTTACTGTTGACTGTTGTCAGTCAATGTTTAGCCTCTTCTCTTTGAATCTTGATCTTCCACAAGTATTGCTGTTGATTATATTGCATATTTTTTTGAAGAACATCGCAGACTATATATTTATTTCCACTGTCAGTTGAAAAGTTTATCATCATAGTTTCAGTCTCTGGTTTCAGTCGCAAAAGCTTCTATCGCCCCTTTGCACGGCCATGTTTGATAAAATCAAAGCGGCCCGCACCCCCGGTTTGAAAAGTTAAATATTTAACAAATATTCAAAATTTGAAGCATCACGTGACCAGCCTTTACCAGGGCCTTTGCTGCTTCGCCTCCTTCCTCAATAGGCCCTGGGGACGAGGTTGACCTAGCATATATTTAAAGCAAATTAACTGGTATTAAATATATAGTATATTAGTGCATGTAAATAGACATTTTGTACTTCAATTGCTACTTTATAGTCAAGATTATATTATAAATTAGATAAATTGTATAACAAAGATTTCTGCTTTTATGTAAGGTAGTAAAACTGTGTGTGTTAGAATAAAACTTACCGATTTAACTTGCCGTCGATCGCGTTAGTTATTTAATACTGCATCCAAAGGAAAAGAAGATTAAAATCACAGCTGAAATTTTCACTCTTTGAAAACCGGAAACCAATTCTGAATATTCCGGAAATTCGCTAGTGTTCATTAAAACACCGCTGATAAAATATTATGTTATTGTTGGCTCATGGGGTTTAGGTCGATCCTATCTAGTGCCTTCCGCCAAGAGTTAGTACCAGTCGAATAAATTATAGAACGGCCCCGACTCACTTGCGTGACGTAACAAAAATCGCTCGTTCCAGTTTCCTTCGAACACGGACGCGTGCCAACAAAAAGCCCACATTTTGGGTGTTCAAACGGCTCTAAAATTTTTTCGTTTCAATGAAATAAAAAAATTCTTTCACCAAAACACTCCACATAATGTGTACTTTCAATACACAAAAAATCAATTTTTGTGTCAGGAGCACTTTAATAATATTCAGTTCAACAAAATGATATATTTAGCAAAATGGCGTCTTGAGAACCTTTAATGAGAACTTTTTCTTTTGTATGGGTTTCGTGCATAAATTACACACAACATTGCCCTTCGCGCTTTTGTCCGCCATTTTTTCATTCTGGAATGTTGTTTGAACTGAATATAGTAATGAATTGGCCAATCGTAGCGCGTGTATTAAGCTTCTGAGCAATAGCCAATCACGTTTGAATACAGAAGTCCATGCAATTCAAAAGATGGCGCGAACACGGTATTGTTCCCTGATTCGCAGACTGACGTTTCCCCCTTTAAAGTCAGGCTGCACGCAGGCTATGATAAATCTTCACCGGATTAGTGTACGCAGTCATCAGTGTACGCAGTCTCGTGAACAACGACTCTTGCCACCTACCATTCATGCATGATCAAGCTCATGAGTGATCGACGTTTCTACCAAAAATAAGCTGCTGACGCATTGAAAACTATGTCTACACTACACTACACTACACTACACTACACTACAGATAAGGTCTTATCTTAATCATTCATGCATATAAAAGCAGAGAGAACACAGAGCTTTTTAGCATTTTTTTTGCTTCACATGCAGAGCTCATTAGCATAATTGTTTGTGCTGGATGGTGCTCATAAAAATTATTTACCTTGTCTAACTAGAATGTGGGCCCATTATTCTCGCTGCTCGGCAATGGCTTCGTTAATTAAATATCATGCACCTAAACCACAAATCGGCCTGAAAACCTGATGTATACAAAACGAGTAGTAGCAAAAACTTTGAAGCAACTACTTGCAACAAATTGGATTGGGTTTTTTGCATGTCGGTATATGAAGTATATTTGTCCAAATATATACTGTCGAACAAACCTTTTGGCTCTGTCCTCCATTGGCCTTCGACTTCGTATTTCATTCACGTCCTCCCAGTCGGTATTCCTACGATGATTACATTTTGCGTAGGTTATTGTTTTTGTCGTCCTCTTCTTCTTTTCCACTTGTTGTAATTGTTGCATGGTTCCCAGAGTGCACGGTGGATCACGTTAGATTATGTGTACAGTAGTAGCATAGGAATAATAGATGCATTTCGATGCAACTAATAGATTATGGATGAAAATTCCTGTGACCTTATAAATCAGCAATTATGTTAAGGTAAAAATTTGATTGAAAGAAGATATATGTAGAGAAGATCCAATTTTATGTCTATGAATATGAACTAAGTGTGAACTGTATTGTTATCAGTTCTTGGAAGAGCATCAACAATTGAATTTGCTGAAGTAAGCGAATTATTTTTTGGCCGTTTGTGGAGAACACCAGATTTATATTGATTGCTGCAAAGCTTTCGATCCATAAGCCTGCATCTTTATCAGTGTTAATAATAGGATGATAAGCCGAGCTTATGGTTCGAAAGCTTAGCCGTAACAGTATAGTACCAAAAACTTTGAAGCAACTAAAGCTAAAGCCACTAAAGCAACTAAAGCTTAGCCGTATTAAACATTCTTTACAAATCAAAACAAATTCACCTTGAGAGCCTGCTCGCAGGCTATATATATTATTGCCATGCAAACATATACAAAAGAACTTAGTCAGCGAATTGTCGAAATAATGCACCTGCATCATGCAACAGCAAGGATAAAATTAATAAATGATGCAACGTTTGCTGTTACAATGAAAGGTATATGTCTCGTATATGTCTTTCAACGTACGTATTTTTCAATACATGTTGCAAGTTGGTTTCACATTGCTTGAAAGGATTTTTCTTGGAAGAACTGTTCACGATAAACACTGTTATGTCACTATGCCAACAGTCCATGTGGTATTGTTTCAATCTGTTTCATTCTCATTACTCATGCTAAGGGAAATCCCTGACACTATTGAGATTGAGTATTTTAATAGTTGCTGTCCTCAAGCGTTACCGACAGTCTTGGTGGATTTGTACAATAATCAGGTACGTCAATTATTGTTTTTTGAGTATTGTATTTGTATGTCACCCTTGTGTACTTTGTATGTAGGCACTACGAGCAGTTTTGTCCCCACTTCCGCTCTACACGGCAATTCTGAAGCAATATTGCGGTGCCCAAAGTTTGGCACCGCATTATATTGCGGTGCCCAAAGTTTGGCACCGCATTATATTCTGCCTGTGAGTTTGTTTGTTAGTTTGTCCGTTTGTTAGTTTGTTCGCATCAATACGTTTCCTTAATCGCCTACCAAAAATTCCTTGCACGTGCTCGGAATTAATTAATTATTATTAATCGTGTACACTCATGATGATCGACAGTTTGCTCAGCTTTATCTCTGGTTTTATGCGTCAAACAAGGACAAAAATACCACTGTTCGAATCAGCGTGAAAAGTTGTGTTTACGGATGGAAAATTGATTTCAAAATTGACTTCTATTCTAGCTATTTGTCGCCTTTGAAAGACAAAAGCCGCTCAAAATAATCCTTCACGTTTTCCGAATTCCTTTTTTCGAGGAAAGTTTTCTTTCGAATTACAACTCGAACTCTCACGATTGACTTTTTGCTGCGTCTTATCTCTGGTTTTATGCGCCCAATAAGGACAAAAATACCACCGTTCGATTCAGTGTAAGAAATTATACTCACAGATGTCAAATGTATTACTAAACTACAGTATTCTAGCGATTTATGGCCTTTGAAAGACAAGCGAAATTGTATTGTTCACAAATCGCTCAAAATTATTAAACTAATTAAAAATGCAATACATTTGACCTTGATAACTTTTGTATTGTTGGTTTTCTCTTTTTCGTCCGTTTACCAGTCGATTTGTCTCACTTTTCCCTTTATTTTGTTTGTAGTTTCAGTCCAAAATATTATATTTTGAAGGTTTTAATGTGCAGTTTTAATAAGCGAAATTGTATTGTTTACAAATCGCTCAAAATTATTAAACTAATTAAAAATGCAGTCCGTTTAATCCTTGATAACGTCGGAATTGTTGGTTTTCTCGTTTTCGGCCGTATGCCAGTGGATTCGTCTCACTTTTCTCCTCATTTTGATAGTATTTTGAGCCAAAATATTTTATTTTGAAGGCTTTAAAACGCAGTTTTGATCCTAACGTACGGACCAACTGGCGGCCGACAGGAGAATGTGTAGCGTGCTAAATATAACTTTACTTGTACATGCAGGCGGAACGCCAACAGTTTTATTTGTAGGCGGGCACCGCATTTTAGTACTGTGTCTGGTTCTGCCTGTGAGTTTGTCCGTTTGTTTGTTTGTTTGTTCGCATCAATACGTTTCCTTAATCGCCTAGTAAAAATTCCTTGCACGTGCTCGAAATTTATTCATTTTTGCAGGAAAATTAATTTATCTTGTACTCTCAGGATCGCCTGTTTGCTAGGCTTTATCTCTAGTTTTATGGGCCAAACAAGGACAACAATACCACTGTTCGAATCAGCGTGAAAAGTTGTATTTATGGATGGAAAATTGATTTCAATATTGATTTCTATTCTAGCGATTTATGGCCTTTTAAAGATAAGCCGCTCTGAAATACTCCTTCACGTTTTCCGAATTCCTTTTTACGAGGAAAGTTTTCTTTTCTATTTTAATCTCGGACTCTCACGATAGACTTTTTGCTGCGCCTTATCTCTGGTTTTATGCACCCAATAAGGACAAAAATACCACCGTTCGATTCAGCGTAAGAAATTGTACTTAAGGATGTCAAATATATTACTAAACAACAGAATTCTAGCGATTTATGGCCTTTGAAAGTCAAGCGAGATTGCATTGTCGACAAATCGCTCAAAATTATTAAACTAATTAAAAATGCAATGCATTTGACCTTGATAACTTTCGTATTGTTGGTTTTCTCTTTTTCGTCCGTATACCAGTCGATTTGTCTCACTTTTCTCTTTATTTTGTTTGTAGTTTGAGCCCAAAATATTATATTTTGAAGGTTTTAATGTGCAGTTTTAATAAGCGAAATTGTATTGTTTACAAATCGCTCAAAATTATTAAACTAATTAAAAATGCAGTCCGTTTGATCCTTGATAACTTCGGAATTGTTGGTTTTCTCGTTTCCGGCCGTATTCCAGTGGATTCGTCTCACTTTTCTCCTCATTTTGATAGTATTTTGAGCCCAAAATATTTTATTTTGAAGGCTTTAAGGTTACAAAACACCTTTGAGTGATAATTTTGCCAAAAAATTTTTTATTGGTTTCAATGAAAGCATTAGACTAGCTATACTATCTGACCAAGTTTGAACGAAAAATGATGAAAACTCGCAGAGTTATTTAGTAAAATACATTTCGCTGCAATAAGAAAAACATTGAAAATCGGTCAGTATAATCTGCAGACTGCAAACCGCAGACTGCAGACTGCAGACCAAGTACAAAATGCAGAATAGGTAAAAATTGCAGACTGAAATTGCAGACTTGGTATAAAATGCAGACTGTGAAAAAAACGTATAAAACAACACATTAAACCCGTTTTCAAAATTATGCGACTTACCAAAATATAATCTAAGACTCAAATGTCAGTTTTATGTCACGAGAGTTGTGAGAACTGCTAAATATAGCAAATGTAAACAAACTTAAGACATTTTAAACCGTATTTAATACCTAACGAGTAAAGAAGAATATTGAACTAAAATAAGCCAGATACACAAACTAAAAGAAACAACAAACCATGTCACAAAAATAAATTTGTGTAGTGAATGACTTTTATAAGTTTGAGAAAGAACAATTTATCCTCGAATTTAAATGACAAATGGCCACAAATGTGTACTAAACCCGCTTACGCCTGACTATAGCAGTAATATTATGATTTTGTTGTGCTTAAATTTTGCAATAATTTTCACTAAAATATTTTGAAAATCGCTCTAAACCTTTTTATATGAAGCATACAAAGCTTATATACATTAACATGCATC
>CACRXK020005861.1:12963-26324 GCA_902702795.2 Paramuricea clavata
TTTTTTTTTTTTTTGTATACCAGGTTTTGGTAGCTTACACTCTGGTTAGACTATTGCGAATGAGGCGTGAAGCATATAGCCCGTAACTAAATGTCTTTCACTAAGAATGGGGCCATTGTATTGTTGCGACGGATATATTTAAGGTTACAAAACACCTTTGAGTGATAATTTTGCCAAAAAAATTTTTTATTGGTTTCAATGAAAGCATTAGACTAGTTATACTATCTGACCAAGTTTGAACGAAAAATGATGAAAACTCGCAGAGTTATTTAGTAAAATACATTTCGCTGCAATAAGAAAAACATTGAAAATGTAATATTCAAATTCAATTTTCTCACGAAATATTTTACGGTAATTACTGATTTTCAAACGAGTTATGCTCCTGCGGGTTTTAACCAATTTTTCTCAAATTTTCACAGGATATAGCTAAATACGTCAGTTTCAAAATTGTGTTCGGCTTTTATTTAATTTTGGATATTTTAAAAATAAAGAGCAATTCACTCAAACAATTCAGAAATATATTGCAGTCGTCAAAGAAATCGCCATATTAGCGGAATGACGAAATAAACAAAAATTTCCGAACACAATTTTTTAGAACAACTATCTTACTGTATAAAAATGATATTTTCATAAATATAACTTAAAACCAGCAGGAGCATAACTCAAAAGCGTAACGGTACCGCGATTTAAGATTTTCCTGAATAATTCTTACATTATTTTATTGTTTGTTAATTTTACAACAGTACCATAATTTACATGCACTGGAGAACATTTGGTGAAAATTTGATGAAAATCGGACTGATATTGAGCGCGCAGTAGCGATTTTCCGAAATACGCCAAAAAGGGTGTCCTGTAACCTTAAGAAGAGTTGATTGATTAAACCCAAGTGCATGACGTGTTCACGTGCTGTTGCCAAGGTTCAATCTCTTTTGGGAGCATGATTAGAAAGTAATGCCTTGTTTTCCAAGTGCAGTAGTTTTGATGACAGATTGGCATTTCCATAAGGCAAATAGAGTCTTCTTTGACATATTACTTGATTAACCACAATTTATTGCGTTGCATAAATTGCATATTTATTTTGATCAAAAGCAGTGTGCATTCTGCCATTTCGGATATGCATACGATATGCATACGTCACAAGTAGGGTAAAAAGCGAAATTTTTATCTTGCAAACCACATGTCATTATCAATATGAAAATCGATCTTCCAAAGTCTTTTTAGTACTCAATTAACTCACAAGAAATTTAGTCCCACATGAAGAAGTTTTAACAAGTTTACCCTGCTTGTGACGTCATCAATTAGGTCAATTATAATACCAAAATGGCGAGACAGCACACTATTTTAGGTCAAAATATTTCGAAAACCAAGCAAGGTACGAAAAAGTTGTAAAGGGTCTTCAGCAGTATATAACTTTAAAAGTTCTTTCAAATAAGACAAAGTTAATTTTTATTGCCTTATCCCTTTAAATCAACTCCTATACAAATTCCTATACAAATTCCTTAGAATGAGTCCCTGTAGTCCAATGAAACTAAAACAATAAACTAGTATTACCGATGAAACTAAAACAATAAACTACTGTCTAATAATCATAAAATGGAAAATAACGTGTCCATGTCACTATAGTTTTCTTCCAGTGTAACATAACTGCTTGAACAAAGTAATACAGTGTAACATAACTACATAATTGCTTGAACAAAGTAATACAGTAATCCAGAAAAAAACAATCGGGGGCCGGTTGTTCAAAGCTGGAAAGCTGGGTTAGCTATACCCTCGGTTAACCTAAAATTCAAAGCAAACTTCCTGATAGCTTGTCTATAAATTTGGAAATACTTCTTTAGAATACTTCTTGATCTTGTCTGGATCAATAGGAGTTTAATTCTCTGAAGTTTTAAAATAAGCAGACATGCAGAAATAAAACAGCAGGTTAAATTTTAACCCAGGGTAAGGGTTAGTGCTAAACCACTTTAACAACAACCAGCCCCAGAGGAACAAACATTATTTCCTGTTTTTTCTGGATAGATTGTTCCTCTGATTGTTGCTAGAAAGTGCTCTTTTCTTCTCGCTGTGCGAACCTTGTCCGCCAGTTGTTGAAAGGTAAATTGTTTGGTTGGGTGGAATAGCGGTGATTCTGGGGTTAAAACACCATATACAACCTTTTGGGTAATTTGTTTTGACGAATGGATGATTGTTTTGTAGACTGTGTTAAACAAAGCACTGTCTTTGTCGGTAAGCACAGATTGGCTGCTCTTTTTTGACATTGTGGTTGCAGATATAATACTAGGGGAGTATTCGCTACCGTCATTTTCTTGTCCACTACCATCATTTTCCTGTCCGCTACCATCATTTTCCTGTCTGCTACCATCATTTTCCTGTCCACCACTCTTTCCATCCTCATCTGTTCCACCTGCTTTTGCTCTGTTTTCTAAAAAGATGTTAAAACACATCAGTTAACAATAATTAACAATTATTTCTTTCCTCAATGATTATCGATGAATAAAAACCGAAACAAAGTCAAGGTTTTTATTCACAATGATCACCGAGCGCGAGGTGAATAATTGTTTTAGTATAATTTCATAGGTGATTATTTGGAAAAAAATACACAATTCTTCGTCATTTAATTGACAAAACGGCTTCGGCCTTTGAAAATCGTTTAGGTGATTATTGCATTATAATCACCTTAACAGCGACCAATCAGCGTGGAGAATTTTCAATAATCACCTATATGTAATTATGCTAATATACAATATAATAAACAAGCTATTTGTTTGACATAAATCTGACTATACCTGCAGCATCAACTTCCTTTGTAGGTAACTTCACCCCAAAGCATTGTAAGCGTTCTTCACACGATTCGGTTTCTGTAGGTAGAGATGGTGATTTTTCACTTTCAGATTCAGAATCTTCTTTGTCAAAATAGGAATGGATTTTGTCCCTTATTTTCCTTGGATGTATGTGGTGCAGTAATGGTTGGTTTTTAATAATTGCTCTGACTTCATCCATACTAATTGATTTCTGCTTAAGTTGTAAAGAAAAGGCAGTGTTTAACACAGCAATTTCATCAGATGTCCATTTATGTCTTCCTGACAATTGCCCAGACAACAGTTCTTTAGATGACAACTCTTCATTGTCATTTGATTTAGAACCAGTATTTTTTTCCGTACCATGAGTAACTGTACATGTAGTAGTTGTTCGCATAATTTTCGACAGTTCCTGTTATGTCTTCACAGCAGATTTCCCCTTTCTTTTCAACAAGTAGTAACGTTCGGCTGTTGCCTGTTTATGAACCATTAGGTTCGCTATATCACCTCGTAACTCCTCATTGCTTTCGTGCACCGCTGAAACTGCAGCTTTTCTAAAAGCAGTCACTCCACCCGACGATGTTTTTTTGCCAAACACTTTCCCCCAACAGGACCCTATTTGTGTACCAACCTGTGAGGATTTCATCTTGCTCTGGTTCCAGCCCAGAAACAGGTGTGCATTCGCATTTGTATCAACATTGCCAAGCTGATTCCTGAATTTTGCAATATATATGTGAATGTATCTGTGTAGAGATGGAGTAAAAACTAGGTTAACAGGACCATGAGTTGTAAACGTTTTGTGGTTTTTCACTTTAGCAACAAAACACCCATCTTCTTTATGTGCATTCTCAAACTCTTGAAGAGTTAGCCAATGTGCCAGCTCTGCTGCCGTTGTTTATGCATAAGGTAGTTAAGAGATAATCCCTTACCGTGGTATATTCTGGTTGGCTTGGTGGCATTTCTCCTTCTGTGTCCTGATATTCACCAAGTAGAGATATAGCTAATCTGGCAATTTCTGATGTGTCAAACTCTCAAACTTGTTCTGGTGTCCTCATTGTGGACATGTCCTCCATTCTTTTTTCCCAAAAGCGATCTATACCTTTTTTCCTATAGGATTTTGCCCACAACTTTACCTGTTGCGACAGGGTAGTTAAAGCTTCAGTTGAGACACCAACATCAAAACCTTCACAATTTAGGAAAACATAGAATTGATTAAGAGCACCGAGATAACTCTTAACAGTTCCTGGTCGTTTCTCTGTCAAACTTGGTCAGCCAGTTGTCTCGCAAAATTCGCTTATGTAAGATGTTAGTGAGATTCTGTGTCTTACTGCCAATGAAGCTAACCACAAGCTCTATCTGCCTCTGACACTGTTCTGCACAGCGATCATCTTTCTGCCCACCATCAGGACCTTTTAGCACTGTTCAAATTCACTAAGAAGCTCCTGGAAGTTGATATCAGGAATATCACTATTTTCTCGGTCATCGTTTGCAATTGGGTCATTGTTTGTGTTTGGTTCATCATGCTCATTTACTGTAGATTTCTCTTCCATGCTGCTTTCCGGAAATACAGGGGGTGAATCTGTCTCTAGCTCGTCCTCGCCGCTACTATAAATAGTATTGAACACATTATCAAGTTGCTTCACATGGGATTGCTTTTTCATTTTGGGGGGTGGCGGCTCAAAACATTCTGACAAATCAGTTTCATTACTGTGTACAGATGACTCACTTGAACTTAAAACTTCCGTCTCGTGTGGCACTGCATAGAATAGATAATGTTTATACTTTACACTTCCTCTCTCTATTTTGTGAAAGTTTGTGAGGTGGTTGTGTATTCTTTTGACAACTGATTTACAATCCCTCACAGGACAAATGATGCTCTTATATTCACGTTGTTTAGATTGTTCCTTTGTCTGGCCTTTGGTTTTCCTGAGGTTAAAGGAATTCAACACTGACTTTGCCTTTCTCGGACTCCACCCATGGCATCTTCTCATGTGTCGTGGAAGATGGACAACTGAGGAGGTACATGAAGTAAATGGGCAACTATGTTTAGTTCGAGGTGTTTTTGTTTCTTTGTTCTGTTTTGTCTTGTTTTTAAGAGAACTTGATTGAGGATCATCAGGAGTTGCAGTTGGTTCATTGTTTTCAACATTAAGCAAAGATGGCAAGTGCTCTTCAGTTTGAAGAACATCAGTCGATGTGCTTTCCTCTATTATGGTTTTCTGACCTTCCATGCAGCACGTCTACAAAACAATGAGGGAGATTAAAAAACTCATTAATAATTCATGAAGAAAACACAAAGAAAAATCATAAGCATGTTGTATCTGTATATGTGATACAGATTCATGTTGATTTACATAAACTTTAACTTTGATTTTCTCGGCTCAGACAACGTTTATTTTTAAAATTACTTCGCCAATGAACTCATAAAATGAGTCGTTTTTTAAGTTGTTTACAACATTCGCGTCCGTGTTGTATCGGATATACAAACTCTCGCCTTCAGCTCGAGTTTGTATATCCGATACAACACAGCCGCTCATGTTGTAAACATTACATATGAAGTTTTGAGTATATTAAGATATTAAAGAGATCCATATTTAATCCATATTCAATACAGGTAATCAGGGTTGTTAAAAACCTGGGCATATTACTCCAAATATATTTCAATAAAATTTATTCAATGTTGTTTTAGGGTACTGTTGTGTTCCAACATAAGTACACATTTGTACAGTACAGTATCATTGCCGGATAGAGTTAGTTTTTGCCTACTTTTGACAAAGAATAACAACAACTTACAGACATGTATAATTATATAGAACACTAGCACAGTAATTGGTACTCATGGTAATAAGGTCACATTGTTTGTAAGATATAGGTATATAACATTAACACAAACGTAGTATACTGTATATATTTCATGGGTATTGTAGATTCGGGTGCAGCACTATAACCAACTGAGCTACAGAGGCCACAGTTGTCAAGCTCTAACTACAAGTTCATGTATATATAATAGGGTATATAATATCCGATACAACACGGCCGCTCATGTTGTAAACATTACATATGAAGTTTTGAGTATATTAAGATATTAAAGAGATCCATATTCAATCCATATTCAATACAGGTAATCAGGGTTGTTAAAAACCTGGGCATATTACTCCAAATATATTTCAATAAAATTTATTCAATGTTGTTTTAGGGTACTGTTGTGTTCCAACATAAGTACACATTTGTACAGTACAGTATCATTGCCGGATAGAGTTAGTTTTTGCCTACTTTTGACAAAGAGTAACAACCACTTACAGACATGTATAATTATATAGAACACTAGCACAGTAATTGGTACTCATGGTAATAAGGTCACATTGTTTGTAAGATATAGGTATATAACATTAACACAAATGTAGTATACTGTATATATTTGATGCGTATTGTAGATTCGGGTGCAGCACTATAACCAACTGAGCTACAGAGGCCACAGTTGTCAAGCTCTAACTACAAGTTCATGTATATATAATAGGGTACTGCCATGTATAGGTTATGAGTAAATATCAAGATTTTTATATATCAAGTGTGGCATTTCATTCCAATGAATAATATTTGATGGGTATTGTAATTTCCATCTACAATACCCATCAGATATTTATTTTGGTGAGATGCCACAAAAATCTTGATATATACTTTATATACCTTGCTACCACTACTACATTGCCCATACAATATATGATACGGTTCTGTTCATATTTGAGTATGCTGTAGCTACACCAGGTCCTTATCACCATTACTACCTTATTATATTTAAATTACATTTATTTATTATATATTCAAATGTATATAATATTGTATATATATAACATACTGCAGCTAAAAATATTTCTTTGCCTACATATTGTACCACTGTAGTTCTGTGTATCCTCCTTTTTCTTTTCTCAAATTGTACCAACTACACTGTACATACTTTAGAAACATTTTTCTGATTATCTTTACTTAATGACTGTAATTAATTAATTAATTAATTAATTAATTAATAATAATATCGGTGGCGAAGTGGTTAGCGCACTTGCCTTTCACCTCTAAATCTCAGTGAGAACTTCTCAATGCGACTCGAACCCAGTCCTCATGTGAGAAGAGTAAAGTGAACGCTCTGGCGAAAGTCTTGGGTTTTCTCCGGGTACTCCGTGTTTCCTCCCACAGGGAAAGTTGACAGGGTAGGTTAGGCACATAGGTCTGAGGCAGATCATTAATGAGGTATGGACTAATAGCAGCTGCTCAAGCGCCATTTGTAAGCTTAAAGTCTACCTCGGTCTGCTTCACGTCAGTCCGGTTCTATCTATTCATAATGTAACCAGTCACTGAAAAGCCCTGATAGGGAGTGTGCTGTGAAATATCTGTACCTAGGGGCCTAATTAAAAAAGCCTTTATAGTTGTGCCAATAATTTCGTACATTCAAACACAATTATTTGCAGTGTAATATTATTACATTATACCTTATGTATGTACTTGATATTTTTGTCAGGGAATGTTCTTAAATTAAAATGAATGTATTAATCGTCTAGCTAATATGCTATGTATGTATAATTCTATAGTTTAACTTATTTTACTCCATCTGATGGAACTCTACTCCTACACCAACCGATAGAACTCTACTCCTACACCAAAACTCCTTTCACCCCCAAATATGCAAAAATTCTATCATCTACAGCTAGCCAAGCACTGCAATACTATGTAAACACTGGAACATCATTGAAAATGATCCTACATTGCGAATTCTATGGCCAGAACCTCCAATTGTAGCATATCAAAAAACATTAGTTTCAGCAAAACTAAATTAAAATATCAGAACACAACAAAACTAAACATGACAACTTAACTAAACTGAGAGGGCATTAATAACCACCTACCATCCCCTCTCCAATACCACCACCCGAAGAATGACACAAACACAACTGCAAGCACAAGTTATCAATACAACTAGCAAGCATAGGATTATTCACTTGATGTAGATGAACAGCAAAACAAAATAACAATAGCAAAAAATCTGACACACATCTGAACACTGGGAACCCAGATGTATGAATAATTATATAATACCACAGCTATTGTTATAGCCATAGACTAACTACTACACTTTTAATAAGATTGCTTTTAGATATAATTTTCAAACAGACATATACATAATTTTTGTAACATATCACTATTATAAAGAATAATAATATCACTTCACCATATTGGTATATGGAAACCATTGGGAAAGTACTATATCGATCATTTAATATTTAGAATTCCCCATTGGTTTACTTTATATACTTCCACAATTATCAGTCATTTACAACGAACTACCAATAAATGCTTTGCTTTGCATGGTTGTTAACCACTCACTTTTGGCAAAACCATTAGGCAAAACTATAATTTTTAAGGTTTATATCAAAATAAATCACTTATGAGATGTTACAATAATGGATGGCCTTATAACCACATACAGATTATCTACATTTGTTTCACTGTATATATTGTACACATTATTCAATATTATTCAGTGTTGTCACATATTTAATAAACAATTTGTACACAATTTTTTGACTTTTTGTGAGTCTGTGTCTCTAACCCATATGGATATTTTCAACCATATATACATAATATTGTACTACGGTAGCTACTGTGGGGAGTCAACCACACAGGACTGTTGTACATCACAGCTATATACACACATCAGATCCCTAAACCATTTTGGAACAAACACTCAAGTCCTTTATCTAGGTTCATTTACTCCCCCCCCCCCTCAAAAAACCCTCCCCCTCCCATTCCCACACCCCCAAGTTCTCGACCATTTTTTACCTTAAGTCCCTAGAAACCTTACTACTCGAAGCCATAACTTCCTCCTCAAAACACCTTTACAAAACAGCACTTTAATAACACTTTCAACATAGTAAACTGCCAGACTGCAGAGTTGGACACAACCGCGCCCGATATTATATTTCTTGAAACTTTCTGCGCACCTGAGTTGCACAATATATGTGTTGCACAACATATTGTTCAATGGCAATTGCTATATAGTATACTTCAAAATAAGGTTTCCATTTTTATATCAATTTTTAAAATAAGTTAGGGTTAGGTTAGGGTTTAGGTTAGGGTTTAGTTTTGCATTAGGATAGTTTTTTCTACGTTATAAAAGCGGAAACCTTATTTTGAAGTGTACTATCTAGCGATCACCAATTAAATTTATTCAAATATAACTCCAGTGTAAAGGCAGTATACCTCAGTCAGTTCATTCATCGTGTTTAATGCATTTTTAATTATCTGGACTACATACTAAAGCCCCATTTACACTGGCAAAAAAATGGCACGGCACGGGTGAAAAATGGCACGGTACCGTGTTTTTTTTGGCACGGCACGACTCGTTTACATTGAGATTTTCAAGCAATTTCAACAGCAAATTTGTTTCTCAAGGAAATGGCATGGCACGGGCAATTTTACGCGCCTTCGTTTTTTCGTCCAGTAAACATTAACGAGGTATGCGCATATAAAGTATTTTGTATGCGCAATACAAACATTCATTGTGTTTATAGATCAGTGATTCAATATGGCGTCTTTTGACCCCGATTTCAACAAATATCTTTGGCTATTTTTTCAGCAAATAAAGGCAAAACGACAAGCTAATACTCATGGCAGTATTATAAGTAAATCGAACACTAACTTCTTTGACATTCTCTTTGGGAAGTTAGCCAAGAAGAGGAGAGTAAAGTATATTTCAACTCTCCTGGCTTACCAATACCGCGAGCGAGGCATGTGGATGAGACCATGCACAGATGCCTGGTTTGTCATGGTTGACAAATCTCTGGACGATCAAACATGGTACGCCAACTTTAGAGTTTCAAGGCACACATTTCAGTTTATCCTCGATCAGATTGAAGATGATATTGTTCATGAGAATACAAGGCTTCGCAAAGCAGTTTCACCGAGATGCAGATTGGCAATGGCTTTGTACTATCTTGCAAGCACTGCTGAATATCGCACAATTGCAAATTTGTTCGGAGTTTCCCCGTCATTTGTTTGTATTTGCGTGAGAGAAGTCTTCCAAGCAATCATTGATAATATGAAATCGTCATTTGTATTTTTACCCAAGGACGAGGAGCTTGATGCAATTGTCAAAGTGTACAAAGAAAGGTGGGGCTTTCCAATGTGCTGTGGGGCTATAGACGGAACACATACACCGATTATAGCTCCAACTGAAAACCATGCAGACTATGTAAATAGAAAGGGGTATCATAGTATTGTGATGCAAGCAGTAGTTGACAGCAATTATCTTTTCCGAGACATGGTAATTGGTTGGCCTGGAAGTGTGCATGATGCACGTATTCTTTCCAACTCGCATTTGTATCGGCTTGGCAACAAGGTGTTTCAATAGTCTTTATTTATCGGATGAAATCACAGACAGTAGTTTTTGATATGTCTTTACTAAAACTTAATACAAGTGATATTTGATACGTAATGAGCTAATTATTGTAACATCCTCCCCCTTTTATTAAAATGTTTGTAAATATTAAATCTATCGTCGGGTCCGTGCTATTGTTTATGAATCAGAAAATAATCATAGTTAAATCATCCGTTGAATCAATAATTATTTATTACCTCTTAATGTTTAAATAGTGAAATCTTGGAATCTAATTATGTTTGTAATCCTTACTGATCTAGTCTATTCTTGGATATAATCCTTCAGGTATACCGGAGGTCGTTGTGGTCGTGCTGGTGGCGCTGCAGGAGCGGGGATTTCAGGGATAGGTGCTGTGCCGTTCGTTGAGGTAGTTGATGGTGAAGGTTCAGGGCTTCGTGGCGTAACTTCTTGTTCAGGAGTATCTGCATTCTCCTTGCTTTTCTTTAGGTGGAGTCTGTTTCTTCTGTATATCTCCCCGTTTGTCGTTTCAACTATATAAGATCGTTCGTCAAGTCGCGATGCAACTGTCGCTTTTTTCCACACCTTGGATCCTAACTGGAAGGGTTTCATTCGTACAACATCACCTTTATCAAGTGGGGTTAGAGCACGAGTGTGGGGGTTGTAATACTTAGACTGTTGCTGTTGTCGCTTGCTCAAGTCTTTGATATCTTGGTCTGGGCGGGTTGTTCGCGGTTCCAAAAGGGCTTTGGTTGTTGGCAGTAGAGTTCGCGTTCGCCTATTCATCAGTCGCTGTACAGGGCTTGATTCCATCCCCTGTGTTGGTGTGTTTCGGTAATCGAGGATAGAGAGATATGGGTCAGTTCCTGCGTCTAAGGCTTTGCGGATCAGGTTTTTTGCGGTTTTGACGGCGGACTCGACTTTTCCATTGCCTTTGCTGTTTCCTGGACTGCTTGTTCTCTGCTCGAAATCCCATTCTTTGGAGAATTGTTTGAATTCTGACGAAACAAACTGCGGCCCATTGTCGCTGATCATTCGGTCTGGGCATCCATGCCTGGCGAAATGGCTTTTTAGTTTCAGGATAACGGCTGCGGAAGTAGTACTAGTGAGACGATCAACTTCCCAGAAATTGCTGTAGTAATCTACAGTCACCATGAAGTCTTTCTTGTTCAATTCGAATAAGTCAACTCCTACTTGCTCCCATGGTCTACTTGGTACGTCATGAGGCATCAGTGGCTCTTTTGGGTTGCTGGTTTCGAATTTCCTACAAGTTTCACAAGTCGCAATAAGCTCTTTCACTTCGGCGGACATTCCAGGCCAAAATACTGTTTCACATGCTCTTCGCAGGCAAGATTCGATGCCTTGGTGTGAAGCATGTAGCTTGTGCTTGATGTCATTCCGCAGACTGGTTGGAATTACAATTCGCTGACCGCGGTAGATAACTCCGTCTTGAATTGATAACTCGTCTCTCACGTGAAAATAGGGTGCGACCTGTGCGGGTACTTGGTTTCGTTCTTCTGGCCACCCTCGTAGAATCCTGTTCTTCAGGGGTCTCAATATTTCGTCGACCTCTGTAGCTTGCTGTATTTCCTTAAGTCGTGTTGTGGATATTGGGAGAAATGCGGCGGCATTGATGTTTTCAAATTCGGTCGCTGTTGGGTGTGCAGTGCTTGGCAGGTAGGCTCTGGAAAGGGTGTCAGCTAGGTGCATGTTCTTTCCGCGTTCGTAGTGTACCTCATAGTCGTATTTCTGAAGTCTCATCATCATCCCTTGTAGGCGTCTTGGTGCGCAGGCGAGGGATTTCTTTAAGATGGACTCTAGTGGTTTGTGATCACTTTGGATTTTCACGTGACGCCCGTAGGTGTATTGGTTAAATTTCTCGAGGGAAAAGACAATCGCGAGCATTTCCTTCTCGATTTGGGCATATCTCTGCTCGGTATCGGTCAGTGTCCTGCTTGCATACGCGATGGGTTTACCATTCTGTAAAAGTGCTGCTCCTAACCCTTTCTTGCTCGCGTCGCATTGGATCTCTAATTCGATCTTTGGATCATAGTAACTGAGTACTGGGGCGGTGGACACAAGTCTCTTGATCTCTCGAAGTGCGTTGTCTTGTTCCTCTGTCCAGGTGAACTCGGTATCTTGTCGCGTCAATCGACGTATAGGCTCCATGTGATCTGCTAGACTGGGAAGAAACTTGGCCAAGTAGTTGACAAATCCGTTCAGTCGCTGTACGCCTTCGGCATCTTCTGGTTTTGGCATTTCTAGGACGGCTTTCGTTTTCTCTGGATCGATCTTTAAGCCTTGGTTGCTGAATATGTGACCCATGAATGGCACCTCGGTGATGCGCAGCTTCAATTTGTTCTGGTTGAGCGCGATTCCTCGTTCTCGGCATCTCTATAATAGAGCTTCTAGGTTGCGATCGTGATCCTGTTGGGCTTCTTTGTCGGTATCGCCTACTCCGTATAAGATATCATCGGTTATGTTGAGAATTCCGTTCAATCCTTCCAGGGCTTGGTTTACACGCTTCTGGCATATTTCGCTTGAAACTGACAAACCAAAAGGTAATCTCTTCCACCTGTATCTTCCGAATGGAGTTGCGAATGTCGTGAGTAGACTGGACTCTTCATCAAGTACGCAGTGCCAATATCCGGCGGTCAAATCTACTGATGAGAATACTTTGGCTCGGGCCAGATCTGGCATCAGGTCGTCGAGCACGGGTAGGTGGTAGGTTTCTCTCTTCAACGCTTTGTTCAGTGGTCGGGAGTCTATACATATTCTAAGTGCGCCAGACTTCTTCGTTGCGATGACCACACTGCTCACCCATGGTGTTGGCTGATCTACTGTGGCGACTACTCCCAATTTCTCTAGGCGGTCTAGCTCCTCTTTGTATTTCTCCTTCAGGGCGGTGGGGACTCGTCGCGCTGGCGTAATGGTCGGTTCAGCATTCTCGTCAACCTGTAGATGGACCGTGCCGGGAAGCGTTCCGAGTTCTTTCGAAAACACATCTGCATGGTGGGTTATTAGCTGTTCTGTTGCGATTTTCTTGATCTTGGGCTTTCTCTCTCTCTCAGGTGGTGCAACTGAAACAAATTTATCTTCATGCACAGTGATTAGTCCCATTTGTTGCGCGGTACGTGCACCTATCAGTGGTGTCAGGGTGTCTGGAACAACAACAA
>CACRXK020005862.1:0-26749 GCA_902702795.2 Paramuricea clavata
ATATATATATATATATATATATATATATATATATATATATATATATATATATATATATATATATATATATATATATATAATCTTCGAGTGGTGAACACAATATTTTACAAGCGAGCGCAGCGAGTGTGTAAAATATGGTTTTTTAACACGAGAAGATAAAAGTCATCTTCAAGCCACTGTGTAATGTTCTGTTTACTATATAGTAGGCCTACCAAGCAAAAAATTGTGAAATTTTACGCTCAAAAGCAAATTGTGTTTATTACGGCCATGCATGTATGATAGTAACTGCATACACAAACACATTTATATGAAAGATGCGTCATACGTCAGGTAATTATTGAAAAATAATTATGAAAAATGTTTTCAACATTCAACAAGCAAAAGTTTTAATAAACACTGTCAAAACATTTCGCCGTTCTTTTTTAGGACACTTAATGTGGCTCCCTACAGTTATTCGTGTTTAAGTAATAATTCTGTGAAACAGGCTTATTCCTGCAGAACGCGAATTCTTTTCGACTTATTGCCTATATCGAGTATCTTAATCATTGTAATTGACAATTGATTACTAATGTTCCAACCAATGCTGAAGAAATTGAAAATGGCACTAATAGCGCAGCGTCACAGTCCAGCGCAAGCTCTCTTTTTCTAAACTTAAAGGCTTTAAAATAGGCCAGATTAATATAGCCAGTCTCGTAAAAAATTATCATGAACTTTTAGTATATATGCAAAGCAAATGCTTTGACATCCTAACTGTCAATGAAACTAGACTTGATAAAAGTGTATGTGACTATGAAGTTGAGATACCCGGCTATGATATTATTAGATTGGATCGGAATCGAAATGGTGGCGGGGTTGCAATGTTTATTCGTAAAAATATACCTTATATTATTAGGCAAGATTTAGTTCCTGACTCCATTGAGCTGCTTTGTATCGAGGTGAGAAAGCCAAAAAGTAAACCTTTATTAATTGCAACATGGTATAGACAACCTAACTCTAGCCACGATTTATTTCATAAATTTGAAAATTTCCTGAAGCTAGTTGAAGACGAAAATATGGAAATCATCATAACTGGTGATCTCAACTGTAACTTTTTTGAAATGCCAAAAAGCCAAGTCACATGCAAATTAGTTGACACAATGAATTTTTATCAATTACAGCAGCATATTAAAATACCGACGAGAGTTACCCCAATAACATCTAGTTTGATTGATGTTATCTTTACCTATATGGAGGATATTAAAACATTAGAAACAGGAGTCATACCGCTTGGGATCAGTGACCACAATCTTGTATATATATGCCGCAAGATTAGTTTCCCAAAAGAATTACCTAAAATTGTCCTATCTAGGCAGTACAAGAGATACAATGTGAACGCGTTCAATCGTGATTTGAATGAAATTTTTAATTCGTATCCGAATGCTTCAAACGATCCGAATGAACTTTGGAGTGATTTTAAAATCAAAATTCTTACTATCGCGGACAAACATGCGCCAATTAAACAAAGGCGTGTGAAAAGTGAATTTAAACCGTGGATTACTAGCGAAATTAGACGACTGAGTTATCACAGAGATTATTTAAAAAGGCAAGCCATCCGATTGCGATCTGTCTACTATGAAACGGCCTACAAAAAATGTATAAACTAATCTGATAAGAACTTCAAAAGAGAGTTACTTTAAGTCCAAATTAAATAATTCTAACAATAGCAAAGAAAGCTGGCAATCTATTAATGAGCTTCTGAATAAAAAATCCAAGACTAGTCAAATAAGGGAAACTAATTTTGAGGGCGAAACTGTAATAAACGACGAGAAAATTGCTGCCGGTTTTAATGAATATTTTTCAACTATAGGTAGTAAATTGTCCGAAGGAATTCAGGACGGTGACATGGATCCGCTAAGCTTTATGACTGTTACGCATGATGACATATTTAACTTTAACTTCTTTACTATAGATGAAGTAATTGATGCGCTAAATCTCTTTCAGTCAAAAAAATCTTCAGGACTGGATGGAATTAGTGCAAGACTGTTAAAAGACGGAACACACAATATTGCTGGGCCAATGGTTGATATTTTCAACCTGTCATTACGGACCGCTATATTTCCTGACGACTGGAAGTTAGCAAAAGTAACACCAGTCTTCAAGGACGGTAATAGGAATGACTGTGGAAATTATAGACCTATTTCTGTAATCTCCGTTGTTGCTAAGGTATTTGAGAAATTGGTATATCAACAGCTAAAATCCTTTATGACAATAAACAACGTTCTTGTGGACCAGCAGTCGGGTTTCCGTTTTCAACATTCCACGGAAACTACTCTGCTTAGTTCTACAAATGAATGGTTGTATAATGGAGTTTACTGGAGTCCTATTCTTGGATCTTAAAAAGGTATTTGATACTGTTGATCATTCAATTCTATTAGCTAAATTAGAAAAGTATGGCATCCAAGGGAGAAGCCTTGAATGGTTTAAATCGTACCTCAAGGACAGAAAGCAGGTTTGTTCAATTAATGGTAAGAAATCGTCTGCAAATGATATTAAATGTGGGGTTACACAGGGATCGAATCTTGGTCCCATCCTTTTTCTTCTTTATATTAATGATCTCCCAAATAGTTTGAAAATGTCAAAACCTTCAATGTTTGCTGACGATACAAATCTAACCTGTGTTGGACAAAGCTGGAGTGAAATTGAAACCAAACTTAATGAAGAGCTTGAGAATGTCCACCGATGGCTAACAGCAAATAAACTTACTTTAAACGATGAGAAAACCGAGTTCATGCTCATAGGCTCAAGAACACGTCTTGCCTGTGTCTATAATAGCCCAATATTGAAACTAGGACACAGACATATAAAACGTGTATACTATAAAAAGTCACTAGGTATGGTCCTCGATGAGCAGTTGAAGTGGGACAAACACAATGAAGTTCAATGCAAAAAAATTTCAAATAGCGTAGCTCTGCTAAAAAGAGCTAGACCTTTCGTTCCTAGACACACATTAATTAAAAAATATAATGCCTTTGTTTTGCCTCACTTTAATTACTGCTCTACAATATGGAACGATGGATCATGTACTATAATTAATAAACTTTCAAAATTACAAAGGAGAGCTGCGCGTGTAATTACTTCAAGTACATACGATATTCGTTCCTCTCAAATCTTGAAAGAACTTAATTGGAAACCAATTGAAGCTGACTTAAAAAATAGGGAAACTGTTATGACATTCAAAGTTTTAACCGGGCAAGGACCGGATTATTTACAGCAATTATTTACTGAGTGCAAAAACGATAATTACAGTCTGAGAAGTAATAACACCAAATTGACACTCCCAAAACCAAGGACTAATTTCTTAAAAAGAAGCTTCTCATATAGAGCGGCAAAGTCCTGGAACGAATTATCTAATGATATAACTGAAGATTTCTGTGAGCTATCAGTTAACGCTTTCAAACGGCGACTTGATAAAACCGCTTAATTGGTTGGATCATTTGATTATACATTAATTATACCTTAATTTAGTATTGTATCATAGTAAATAGGATTTCGTTTTTATTACACGGCCCTTTGAAAACCAGTACCTCTTGTAAATATAAAGTTAGTTTTTAATAGTTACTGAATAGGCTACCGTGTGTAAAGATTTTGATTAATAATAATAATATTGGTCACCTAAGAAATATTTCGAACTAGATTTCGACAACGTCAATGTTCCCATGGCAACATGACGACATCATGAAGCCTTCCAATTTAACGCGTAAATGTGCCGCTATCTCAATGATGTCGGCGAGCTATCTTTTTTATTTCATATATCAATAGGGAATGATTCTCTGCAACTGTGGTGAAAGTTTAAAAAAATTCTGTAGTGTGTAATTTTTTTAAAAGCGAAATTTTTATTGCGAAATTTCCACACTAAAGATTTTTTTAAAATTGAAATTTATAAAATTTACCGCAAAAAAATTTGTGGTCAAAATTTGAAGATAAGTCACCGATGAAGCTAATGAGTAAAATGCGAATAAAGTTAAAAAATAGCCTCGCGTAACTCGAGAAATTCCCCTATTGAAAAGCGTCGCTGACTAGCAAAAAGATTGTATGCGGGCGCAGAACGAGTTTTCATTCAGCAAAATCGAATGCAATCAGCTTGCAGAAACGATTAACTGCGTTTTCAGTAGAAGCATACGGACTCATCTTTTTAATGACTTCGTTTAACACTCTGCTGTAATTCTCTAAGGCCAGATCAAAAGGAATGTAAGTTACCCCTAAGGCCATATTTATTCCAAATTAACCTGAGGGTATATTTTACTAAAAGTAGGTTAGATATGTAAATCGTAAGAACTTCTAATATAGACTTAAAACGTTTTTGCAATCATTCTTTAAAAAGAGAAGAAACAATTTCCAATATCGGGTTACACAATCACCGTCTCCTTTAGACACAACCTCATTCCCAGGGTTTGTCCTTGGTCCGAGTATGAGGATATAGTTTAATAATACTAAAACATAACAACCACATTAGTCGGTCTAGAGATATATATTTTCTTGTAGGCGCTTATTGCCACGCCGCCCAGGCGTGCTTTCTTTGGCAAGTCTATAAGTCGAAATCTGATCCAACTTGCTTAAATTGTAACTCGACACTAGATTATAGAGTAGAAAGTCACGATATAAATATTAATTTAAGAGTTCTCTTCACGATTTCTTGTCGCAAATTTAAATTTCATCACCCAAAGTTGCAATTTTTAGAACGCGACAAACACGCTCCTCTCCCACCCTACCCACAGTATAATTTTAATTTACCTCCCAGAATCTGGGATGCACGTTACCAGCGGCAGCCAGGGTCTCTCACAAAGGACAGACCCTATGAACGAGGTTGCTTCAGACACAGCATCACAGAAATTTAAGCAGAGCATTTCATACTCTAGGAGAGCATGCTGATAACTGAACATGCCATCTCGATGTGTTGATACAATTGGTGTATGACGTAAACGTTGTGCCAGTGGATATTGTGTCGTCGTTAACAAAGCAATGAAGGCTCTTAAAATTTCTTGATACTAAATTTATAACTTAGAATATTGAGTCGTAGCTGCATTAATCGCGAATAAAATGCCATGAAGTGTAATATATTGGAAAACATCGCTCTTCTGTTTTACAACTATGACGTCATATGGCTCCCATGGGAAAGTTTTGTCTTGGGCTCCGCGGAACCTCTTGGCGGCCTTGATTCTGACAACGCATCTGTATGTACTGTACATATGCATAAAAGTTAAAAATATTAAAGCTAAAAACTTACAATTCGATTCCTACGACACCTTTATGACGCACATAATTTGTTTCAATAATACCTCTTCTCCTATAAAAGGTACAATGTTTATTTTTTTAAACTTTGTATTGAGGCTGGCTTGCGCTTTGAGATAACTGCTACATAAGCATTACAATGCGATTGTTTTGAAACCATAAAACCTTAGTATACACTCAACCAGCAACAATTACAAATCCAGCATTCTGGTTGGCTACTCAACCACGGACCATTACGTAAGGGCCCATAGTTGAGAAAAACGATGGCGGAAAACTGTTGTTTCGCAAAGGTTTTGAGGGAATTTTGCTAAAATTCTTTTCCCCGAAGAACAAAAAAGACTACAAAATATGATCCGAAGACTTTAATGTAAGGGAGCAAATTTTAACACTTTCTCGACAAGCGACAATTTGACTCTTTCTCGACAAGCGACAATTGTTTATAATGTAAATATCTCAGATTAGATTATTTATTCCCCTTTAAAACAAAGAACACCATCCAAATGCTCAGAAAATAACCTTTTAAATAGGAGGTCAAATGGCGTCAAAACGAAACAATTATATATTTACTCACTCTTGGCTTTGGCCATTCTGAATTTCAATTCTAGATATCTTCCCAAGACTGACCGAGAGTGAGGGCAGTACGGGAAAATATCCAACCGAGGTCTTGCTGTATTGACCGAGCGATAGCGAGGTCAATACAGCAAGACCGAGGTTGGATATTTTCCCGTACTGCCCGAACGGTTGAGGTCAGTAAGTTTTTTATTATATGGCATTGTACGTTTGTAAAAAATGGAAAAAAGGTCACGCGAGGGCAAAGTACAAAGTCCGAAACATTTGCAAAAAAGAACAATTGTAAAAAATGTTCTCTTGGTTGGTAAAACTACTCCACAGCATAATACTGACATAGTTTGGATAGTATTTCAAGAAAAAAACGAGGTATTTCGTCATTTAATCAAAGACAAAGACAATTACAAATATGAAAACAATAAAATTAATGAACAGTATGGACAAGTACGTTTTTAGTCTGCTTCATCTCATAAATATGTCTCTTTTTTCGAACAAAAACAGAAATTTTCAGGAAAAAAATATAAATCTGTGGCTGATTTAGTTGTAGTTTTTATTTAGGATGGTGTCAAATTCCTCGTCTATCTGCAAATAAAATTTGCAGTTCTTCACAAAGTCAAAACACAGCTATATTCCTGACTGCTTTAATAGTTATAAACATTGTAAAATTTACCGTGTAATTTCGGCTTTCGCTAACAAAAACATATTGAGAAAGTTCTTTAACCACAGAAGGAGCTCCTTTTCTTTAGTTTAGGTTTATTTTTCTTCGTTTTGAATAGTTTGAACGACTTTTAGGCTCTTTTTGCCGTTTGAAACTCGGATCTCGTCGCAGGGCAATAAAAATTGCGTATTGCCCGTGGGCAATACGGGAAAATCCTGCCTCGTCAGCAGCCAATCAAATTGCACGATTCATCAAAACAAATGCTTGCCATATAATAAAAACATTTATTCATAATATTCGATAAAGGCATATTCGTTCGTTCTTGTGCTGCAGTGATTGGCATATAAGACAGCTAATGGTACTACCAATAGAATCTTACGTACTATTTTACGAATCTTTCGTCGTGCTAATGATATTAATGAGGCTATACGTTCGTTCTCGTGCTTCGGTGAAAGTTAACTAATAAGAAACGGGCTTTAACGACAGGACATAAATATCGCGCATTAAACCGTATCATTGCCATAATTCACAGCAATGGAGTGTTTGCATGGATGGCCAACGTCCACGGTTTGTGAAAAAAAAATTGGAAAATTTTGGCTTTGCAACAAAAATAACCCCAACAGTTGTGAATTCTTCTGCCCTGATCAAGACCGCTCGTTGTACAAATTCGAAACAGCTATAACAATGTGGAGAGCGAATGGACCAATTCATCCGGCGTGTGATACTCACCAAAGACTAGCAAGAATGAAAGTCGTCAAAGACGATAATAAACTGAACTTTTGAAAGCTGTTTTTTGTGTGTTGCAACCACGAAAGTGGGCTGGCAGTGGGGTGACAGACATGAGTTACCAAAACCAAATTGCGGTGACGGATTGAATGCTTGCATACAGAAAGTCAAAAAGGAAGGGGGAATCAAGGCCGCCTTTTCTTCTGTTACCCAAACGATCTAGAAAAGTCGTGCGGTCTTTTTAAATGAAAAATTGAGCTGGAACACCCGTTCAACCAAGTTCATTTTCCTCACGTTGAAAGAGTTGGTATATTGCAGAGCAATCCAGCGCTAGACACATACATGGTAGCTGAAACCATAGTTAATAGAATAGATGGTAGCATACATGGTAGCTGAAACCATAGTTAATAGAATAGATGGTTTGGAAACTCATTGCGCATAACAATTTAACTCATTATCTATGTTAGTCAAAGTTTATTCATAAATCTGGTCGTTCACCGTCACGTGCGTATTGTATTTCTGCCCAACTAACCAATAGCAATGTCTTAAGTAAGTTGCCTATCAATAACTCAAACAATAGGGTAAATTGGAAATTGCTATTGGTGGATTTGGAAAAAATACAATACACATGTCACGGTGAAGGACCAGATTTATGAATAAACGTTGCCCAACATAGATAATGAGTTATATTGTTATCCTAATGAGTTTCCAATCCATCTATTCTATTAACTATGCTGAAACTGGACTTGCCTTTACTAGCGCACGGGAAAATCCACATGCACGATGCCTACGCTGAATATATGGGGAATTGCCAATTTCCCCACTAACGAAGGCTATGGAGAAACTGTTACTGATAGACTATTAAGAGACTATAATTAAGCTATTAAAACGTTATTATATTCAGAGGTCACCGGGTTCACAAGGATTGCCACCAATTAAACTATAAACATCTTTCATGATTGGTCGACTAAAACAATGATCACTTTTGTTTTTATAATAAGTATAAGTTTACGCAGTTTATATTTTGTTTCATATGTTTACGCAGTGCGTAATTATACTGAATTAATTTTATAACTGAATATTTGAATTTCTAGGTGCGAACAGGTCGTTTGAAATACACATACGGTGTAATTACTACAGATATTAATACAAATATACCAGTTCGTAAAATGCGACTCTGAGCAAGAAGTTAAACTTAACACTTGTCTTGCGATGATGAGAGAAACAATTTCTATGCTTACCCATCTTTGTCCTTTGCAAGATACCAGCCTTCCTCTGCATGTCCAAGAATTGTAAATTCGTCTCCCTGGTAAACAAGGATAATCAAAAGCAAACTATGAATTACGCTAAAAATCGACCCGAAAAAGTTCCAACTAAACCATATAATTTGATCGAAATTTGTTCAGATGTTTTCGTGACTCAAGTTACTGAAAAGGCGAATTGACTAACCTGAGTAACTTCCTATAGTAGTCCGTGTGTTGTGACCTCGAAAGTTGCCTAGAAAAGATTTTCATTAAGGATGTCTTTGGTCTGGGACATTCTTGCGGAACTAACACTTTCAAGCACGCTGAGTTCAAATCCGAAAAGTTCCCGCTCCGTAGACCCGCAGTTTTCCCACAAACTGCTATTTTATCTTCACTACTTTAACAGCAAATTTTTTCATTGTTCAACGACACGGATAGATGACGATACACGATTATATCACTGAAAACGACCAATTTCTATTAACCTGTCTTCCTTTAACAAAAGGCCGGTTTTGCTCGAATCATTCTGAGTTATGCATGCAATCCTATGCGTCTTGAACGTAAAACAACATATCGGGTCTACAACTTTGAGAAGGTACAGATAATTCTTTCTAAAATCCTTAGATTCTATAAAATCACAAGGACGTTAATGTTAAATATTTGGGCTATGTCTCTGGGCTGAGAAATAATTCCTTACATGCGATACAAATGTTTTATACAACGATGTGAAACGGTATGTAATGGATCAGCATTTAAATTTCCAACACAGTTTCCAAGACGTAATTCAAGAGATAACTTATCATTGCTTTTGAACTCTTATACATCAGTTGGTGTTACGCTGTGCGATAAGCGAATATTATTGGAAAGAGGGCTTCGATATACGTTCAAATCACCGAATATTTTAAACAGCTCATGAACACATTTATCCAATTCGTCGTAAGTTTACAGAGCATATTTTGTACTTTGGGACTGACCTTTCTCTTTCATGTGAACATTTATTCTTATAGTTTAAAGCTATATAAGATTGATCCTGTCGTAAGTGATCTACCAGCAACCAATCGACAATATTTCATCTTAGCGTTGTCTTTGCTGTTACATTGGCTTCGCGTTACTTTTGTTTTAAACACCTTGATCGCGGTAAAAGAGTTATTTTTCAGGCTAGTGACATAGCCAAAAGACTTCGCATTAATGTCCTTGTCATTTTATAAAGATATCTCTAGAATTGAGGATTTTGGAAAGCGTTATCTGTACCTTCTCAAAGTTGAAGATAAGATATGCCGTTTACGTCCAACACGCATACGATTACATAACTCAAAATGATTCTAGCGAAACCGGTCTTTTGTTAAAAGGAAGACTGGTTAATAAAAATTGGTCCTTTTGAGTGAAATAATCGTGTATCGCCATCGATCCGTGTCGTTGAACAATGAAAAATTTGTCGTGAAATTATTGAAGATAAAACAGCATTTTGTGAGAAAACTGCGGGTTACGGACCGGGATCTTTTCGGATTTCAACTCAGCGTGCTTGTACTGTAAGTGTTAGTTCCCATAAAAATATTTCAGATCTAAGACATGGTTAATGAAAAAGAACGATATCGGGTCACAACACACGGACTATAGTATATGGACTCATGCACGGCAATCATGTAAAGGCCGTTTCCATTAACGTCCGCTTTACCCGCGCGGGCGAAGCGTTCATTGTTTTTGACGCCCATCACGCCCGCGTGAGCAGACTTTCAAAGCCCGCTCCGCCCGTGCGGGCAAAGCGATTGTAATGGAAACCGGCCTTAAAACAATTGGCACGAATACGAGTTCGTGTGCATCCCGCACGCTCACATGAGTGCAGAAATTTAAGCACAAAATGAAAATAAATAACGTAAAAAATTTAGTAGCAATCACACTGTTTCAGACATGAAAATTCGAGTCATCCCACTTCTGGAAGCAGCAAAAAACATGAAATGCGCCCCATTTCCACTGGTATTAATGAACATTTTGCTGTCAGAAGCAGACATTGACAGAACTGTTAGTCAAAATCGCATATTTTCACCTCTGTGCCTAATTAAAACAATGCATAACAAAAGAAAAAGCAATTAATCACGAACGTGACGTAGCTTAGCTAAGATTTATTCATACTTATGAATATGTGTGCAGTTTAATGAAATGAAATTCATCAACTTAAGTCCTAAAGGGGATTCATTTTCAATGGTTTTAGACCCAACTCACAACGGTGAAAATATGCGATTCTGACTAACATTTTTTATCGGATTCGTATATGCACATTTTTTATCCATTAGGCATGAAGAAGATATCATTCAACAGCTAAAAGCATGATCTTTCCGAATGTGAAAAATTCTCGTTCATATGCATAGTAATTCAGATACAATAGCGCACTGACGTTCGATTACCTTTTTTTTATACACCCTGTATATACGTCGTATTCTCACGAAAAGAATTAAATCCGAGGCAATCTTAACATAAGACAAATCATTTGCATTTCATTTTCCAGTTTCGCGTTGATGGAAGACATCGAGTTTATTATATATTTGCTAAAGTCATCAATTGGCATGAACCATCATCATCACATCACATCACATCACGCAGTGAAGTAGCAAACATAATTTATCAATATGAAGATTACAGCTTCCACAACCTTATATCATAATTTAAATAAACTACTGTATACATATTTAATAATACAACACAAACATATACAGACAGCATAATAAATGCAAATAGCACGCACCTTCTCAAAACTGAGTTTGTCACTAGCACTTTCTATTGCTCTAAAACTATACAAAGCCACAACGTTTGTTCCCTAGAAATATATACAAAAAGTTAATATTTAACGTGCAAACATCTCGTAGAATTAATTAAAATATTGCATTGCGTGAGCTGCTGCTGTGGGTAGATTCGCCACTGGAAAAATACATCATGAAACCCGAAATATCGTTAATCAGACGAGTAGTCAAACAGTTTATTTGTTAATAATGCTTCGTAACAAAAAATCAGGGGCAAAAGATTGCTGAAAATGGGAAAACCTAAGGCAAGCTTGTTTTAAATAGTACCCGTTTTTGTTATTCTGGATTATTAAAAGTAATTAAATAAACAGGAGATTAAAGTTATTTTCATGCGAGAATTGGATAATTTGAAAACATTTCATTTTTAACTCAAGAAGTTTATCCAAATAAGGCAGTTTAGCTTTATAGGCATTTTAAAAGGTTTCGCGAAGCGTTTGGAGTTGTTTGTATACTTATTTATTTATTGATTTAATTAACTTCGCCAATAATGCAAACACATGAACACATAAAAAATAACACAAAGAAAGGCAGGGACACAACAATAGTTTAACAACCAATAAATGTAAGCCTTATAGCGAGAAGTTTAATTTATGCATTTGAGTTTTTATGCAATCGCCCCCAGAAAATACACAGAAACAAATACGGGGGGTGTTAATTATTACCCCAGATTCAGTACGGACATGTTTGACATGCTGTTTAGAAGATGCAGGGAATTACCTCTTTAATGGCATGTTTCATCAGATCACCAACAAACCAACTGAAAATACAAAATAAGCATGTCAAGGGCAACGCGCGTACAGCATATTCAGACAACACTGCATATTTGTACAATATTAAAACCGGAAACTTACAGTTCGCTTCCTGAGCCAATTTTTTTACGCACATAATTTGCTGGAATAATACCTTTCTCGCTATAAAAGTACAATGTATAGTTCTTTAAATTTCGATCGTTTTGAGATAAATGTTCTAATAAGCATTAATTTAAAACATGATCCTTTTGAAAACACATGATGTTCGTTTGACCGGTTATGCCATGGTTCTCCGGCTCACAAAGGTCGCCAACAACCTAATACATGAACATGTTTCATGATTGGTCGATTAAAACAATGGAGCACAATGAAACTAAAGAGAAAAGTCAAATAAACGATCGAGTCCCAAGCACTGATTACTTTGTTAAGCAGGCCAATCTCAAAACATGTTCATTTTTGTTTCGTGATCACGATGTGCATATACTAATTTATTTTTAGAACAGAAAATTTGAATTTGTGCCTGGGAACAGGTTGTTTAGTTAGAACACTTACACGGTCCATTTATTACAAATATTAATTCAAATATATTAGTTTTGTAAAATTCGTAAAAAGCGCGCAGAACAAGAAGTCTGAACTTTACGCTTCTCTTGCAATGATTAGAGTAACCAATTTCACTGCTTACCCATATTTGTCCTTTGCAATATACCAATTCTCATCCATACTTCCAAAAATTGTAAGTTTGTCTCCCTGGTAAACAGAGATAATGAAAAGGTGACCCTCAATAACATTAAAAAATATTCGGAAGAAAATTGCAACTAAACTAAAATTTGATCGGAATTTTTAAAAATTTGGTCAGAGGTAGATAGATAGATTGTCCGGAAAATATAAGTACATGAATAATGCTCTTGCCAAAGTCAATTTTGCTCTAATCTTCGAATGAACAAGGTTTGCCAGACATTCGTCTGACAGCCTGTTGCAACACATTTTAAAAGTAGTAAACACAATGTTTCAGATATGAAAATTCGAGCCCTCTGTCCCATTTCTGGAAGTAATGATAGCTGCAAAAGACATGAAATGTGCCTAATTTCCAATGGTATTAATGAATGTTTACCTATGTTTAGCACTTTCTTTAACACCTTCTTTCTAACCATGCACGCACTGGGACCTATTTTGTCTATTTAATTACGGCTCTCAGCCTCCTTTGGATTAAGATGTGTTATCTAGTCTGTTGTACTGTAACCAGGAACGTCGTGAAGACATCAACATTGGAGGGATGTCGTCATGTTTTGACCAACTTTTCCTAGAATTTTGACCAAGTAGTAGAAGTGTTTCCCGAAAATGTTGTCGACGGGGAGGGGGGTTTCTCAAAACCTTTTCCGGACTAACATAAGCAAACCTTCAAATATTTTTCGACCAAAATAAGCAAGGCTTGCAATTGTTTCCACGCATACATGACCAAAGCTTAGAAATTGTTAAAATTGCGAACGATTTCATAACTTTGACCATCTTTTATCTCAAACTTTGACCAAATTTTGCCAACTTTGACCTTCAATTTTAAGCAAATATTAGTTCCATTTTGACCAACTTTGATCGTTTTGAATTATTGGGGGGGTGTTACACTCCCCCCCCCCTAACCCCCCTGTTGCGACGTCCCTGACTGTAACAGTGCAATCCTACATTCTTTGTGGTATGCTCAGTTCCAGTATTTAATTGACCTTTCCCCTTATAGCGATTGACCGCAATGTATGGCGGTAGAAGGCTGTACGTTGGTAACGAAGTGGCGGCTGTGGTAGCGAACGTTTTTGTTCTGCATGAATATGAAATGGCAGATTTTTACAGTTGTTTGCATTCATCAATACGTTGTATCTACCGGAAAACAAGTAGGCAACTTTTGATTACATGTAGGTTTGATTTTGTGCAGCCCGATTAGAAATTGCGTGTGCACAGACTGTGCACAGACTGTCTGATTGGCTGCACTTAAATATTAACGAACGTTGGAATTTGATATCGAAATAACATATTCATGACAATCTTGTGTGTGTTGGTGTTATGTACTCAGGTGAATATGATGTTTGTGATGTGACTCTGAGTGTGCATCCACACTGGGGAAGCTGAAAAGTGAGCTTGGGTCAGAGTCACATCACAAACATTTTCATGACACATGATGTTCATTGTAAGTTTTATTTTTCTCTCTGTTTTGAACTATAAAATATTCGATGCAAAAAAGTTTCTGATGCATTGCAGATTGATATAATATGCATTTGAGTAAATGAAATCCAACAAGGAGTTGGAAATAACGACAAGCAATGCCACGAATTTTCACAGACTCTTTTGCAGCATAATACAGTCTGCACACAAGATAGATCTGAAATTGCACATGAAAATGCAACCTCGTTCCCAGACTCTTCCCTCTTTAGGAGGAAAGACTCAGGCAATAGCTGGTCACGTGGCTCCCAGATTCTCGGTGCTAAATTCTTTGTGCTAAATTGAAATTGTACTTAGGGAGGGGTGGTAGAGGAGTGCGCTTGTTTCGATTGGAAAATTACTACTGATGTGTTATAGTTTGGGAAATAAAATTTAAATTTGCAACAAGAAATCCTGGAATATTTTGTATTTATTATCACACGCATTCCTCTATATCATTGAGTGTTGGGTTACATAAGTCAAGCGAGAAGTTGGATTAGATATTAGTGGACATCAATGCTTGCCAACGAAAGCTCGCTTCGCTAAAGTTCGCTGTAAAAAAGTTCTGTACCGAACATTCTTCCCAAAGTTTAATTTCTATTGTCAGTATTGAAGTGTATCCTGTCCGATACGTTATAAACTCAACGGATTTACCTTATGTAGAGATGTGGATTTGCTGTAAAATAGCAAGATTTTGTGATCCCGCCAACTGTGTGTAAATTCTAAACATGCTCTCCCAACTGTGAAAGCCCGTCAAATATTGTGATATATATACCGTTTTGGCGTCGCTGAGACTCTATATATGATCAAGAATTATGTCGAGGTATAGCTCTCTGTTATCAAACATATGTTAATATATAATAACCTTAAGAATTCATGCGATTTCATTGGTCGAGAGCCATGATCTATTAGAGGACAGACGCACGGAATTACGTCATTAGTTTTTAAAATGTCGAAAATATTCGAAAATTCCACTGAATTTATACAAATTGAATGAATTCATTCAACTAAATCTATAAACATCAATAAATACCTTCTATATATGTGCATAAATCACTCACAAAAGCTAGCAACTCGGCAAATCTCAATTCAGTTATTCAGCTGCGTCTTCAAATTCAATTCGGTATTCGAAAACAAAACTGAATATTTGCGAAGAAAACAAGGAATTTATGTAATGTGATTTATCAAAGTAAAATCTACTTTATCTAAAGTAGTTTAATAACCAGGAAACTAGAATTATTAGGAAGGTGTTAAGCCGTTAAGGGAATTTACTAATACTATAAGCTTGGCACCGCCATATCTAAAATAGAGCATGCATATTGGCACGCAATGTGGGTGAGAGAAGTGGTGCAAACCTTATATAATGGACAGCTACACTGCCAATCGTCAGTATCGACTACAACTGCTGAGAAAGACATCATTCAAAGTTGACCAAGTATACTAGGTAAGACCACTTCCTATACTTTTAATTATCTAAGTTATCTACTTTATATTCTATACATGGCGCCACCCAAAGTTTTAGTTTTGGGTCATTCATTTGTACGTCGACTTAGGTCGGACCTGCATGTTCAGCACGACGCACGAATTGAATGTCCCCTACATTGAAACTTAACGGGACAGCTCAAGTTTACATGCATGGTATTGGTGGTCGCACAGTCAGAAAAGTGCGGAATCAAGATCTTGGGGTATTAGCACGCCTATCCCCAGATATCGTCATCCTGGAGATTGGCACAAATGATTTGCCCCTTTTGCCACACGAGGTGGTGGGTTCTGAAATTGAGGAATTGGTTTCTCTGTTACGGCAAACGTATCACGTCAAAGTTGTGTGTGTTTGCTTGTTAACTCCGCGCAATCGTAATCCAGTTTTTAACGCAAAACGAGTTATTGTCAATCAATATTTAAACGTTGTGTTAGAACATATGCCGAACGTTTTTACTTGGCTACATCGGGGTTTTGCGCGGCCATCGGTAACACCGTTTCTTCGAGATGGGGTTCATTTTAACAAAATGGGTCAATACGCCTTGTATAGAAGTTATAGGGGCGCCATTCTTAAATCTCTCCGCATGTTGTAGTTTTGACAATCATACATAATGTATATTATTATGAAGAATTTTCTTTACGTGTGAATTTCTCCTTCTTGGCAGTTGTAATAGGTTACATTATACTAGGATTATGCTAGCTTTATACTAGGTTTCTTTATAAGATTAGACGATGTTACAGGATTGTTTTCCCCAGCGTATTTTATCTTACGCCAGGGTTTCTTAGGTTTTTACCACTACTGTGGTTTGTGTATTTTCGCATTCAACCTCTAACTTTTTTGTTGGTGATAATGTATGAGTGGTGCAGCAATCATACGATCTTCCATGCTCATACTGCCGACGTTATTATAAGGAATACTTCATTCTCGTAGATTTATGAGTTATATCTGTTTGTAACCTATATATGCGTTTTCGCGCGCGTGCGTTTTTATCCTTTTAATATCAAAACGTTATGTGCAGTACATCACTCTTTGCAATATTGATAACTTTTGCTGAGGATAATACTGCCTTTTCAAGTTTTGTTTTCTAGAATGCCTTATATCCGCCGACCAAAACGTGTTGCTTCTACTCCAACTGCTTCTCGGGCAAACCAACAGCGTCAAGCAGCTGCACCCCGCCGCGGTTTACGTTCACGAGCAACTCGTGGTGAGGCTAGTGGACCAGTCAGTGTTCTTGGACATCCAACCTCCGCAGCGCCTGTCGTGCCAACGCCTGCACCAACAACGATCCCATCGCCGCTGCCGGGTGATCTGGTCACAACATTGGTTTCGTCGGTAACGGCCGCAGTTACACAACAGCTTTCAGCGCTCCTACTGTCCCCTTCGACTGCTCTTCCAGGGATTTCTCCGCCATCGTCTTCGACGTATCCTACGGTAGAGTCTTCGTCTTCTGCCCACGCAGTAGCTTTGGTTCAGGGCGCACTTGGCGAAGCCCACTCCAACATATCAGGTCAGGCACGTCCTTTCACTATACCGGAACAGTTGCTACCCAATCAGTCTTTTAATTCCGCTAGCTTGCCTCACGATGCGCGAGTTCCCGACAAAATTAAGGAAAAAATATGGAGGGAAGAGTTTGTTGATTTTGGCGTTTTACTGAGCAATCCTGACCCAACCGCACGTTACAAGATCAACGTGCGGCCTTCGGACGCTGGCCGGCCTGCCTCGCTTGTTTTAGAGCCGACAGCAAAATCCGGCAAACAAATAAAAAATATCAATGATTGGCTTCGCGCTTTTCACATTTTTGTATCTATTTACACCCAACGATACACACATGAGACCCCCGCGCTTATGAATTATTGTCAACTAGTCCAAGATTTGGCCGCGCGCGACCATAATTGGTTTTATTATGACGAAAATTTTCGTTTTTTTGCGCCAAACGCAGGCCTCACAGGTTCCATGGGCGACCGTTCATTGGGAATTGTGGTTACGTTCGCAAAATTCTTCGCCGCGTAGATTAAGTAACGTGCCAACCGCGCAAAACGCTTCGCGAAAACCTCCGATTTTGTCTGTACCGAGGGGTTTCTGCTATACATTTCACCGCGGAGCCTACTGCTCGGGATGCGATTTCAAGCACGTTTGTTTTAAGTGTAACGGAGCACATCGTTCCGTTAACAGTAATTTTCGCCGTTCAGCCAGAGAATCTCCCAATGAACGATCGCCCTAGCCTGTTTCGCCCTCCGTTGCCAACACCGGTAAAAGTGTCTAATCTAAAAATTTTATTAGATGGCTATGAGCCGCATCTTGTTGATAATTTAATGTTTGGTTTTTCAATTGGTTTCCGTATTAATTTTCAAGGGGCTGAACGATCATTTGAAGTCCGCAATTTGCGATCAGCTTTGGACAATCCTAAGGCAGTCGATTCAAAATTAAACAAGGAATTAGAGGCAGGTCGGCTTGCTGGTCCCTTTATTTCGCCGCCATTCCCAGTCCCTGTATTTTCGTGTGTCACCATCTTTTAGGCATAAAATGGCGCGAATTTTATTACTACGACCGTGCTATGCCCATGGGCTGCTCGAGCTCGTGTCGCACTTTTGAAACCTTCAGTACGGCGGTTGGATGGATTGCTCGGGAAAAGCTGCTTATCGACAAACTACTTCATTTACTTGATGATTTTCTGATTATATCATCTACTTATTTTGTATGTAAAGCACATTTGGATTTATTTATTATTCTCTGCGATTTTTTGGGCATTCCCATTGCACCAGACAAAACATTTGGCCCATCGACCACTCTCACATTCGCTGGTATTGAGTTGGATTCACTTCGATTATCAACTTGATCAGCTAAGGAAATCATATAGCTTGCCCGGAAAAAAAGATGCAAAGTGTTGTCAGACTAGTTCAGACGAAAACGCTAGACTAAGACAAGAAAATGCTCAGCTTAAGGAGGAAAATAACACCCTGAAGGAGAAATTTAACAATTACTCCCTCGATTACTCCTGTACTATATCGGACTTAAAAACCAAAATAGAAAATATTGAAAACGAAAAACTGAGTTTGATCACGGCTATAAAGCTGCTACAAGATGACAATAATTCTAGATCAGCGAATAATAAACAGTCAACATGTAGTACTTGGCAGGTTCACTCTAAACCAAGTTCACGCAAAATTCCTGCTACTCACGTACAAAACAAACCGTTTACCCCCACTGTGATAAATAATCAACCACGGGAAGTAACAACGTAAGAAAATAGATTCGAACTATTATCGCATACTATAGATAACGACGAAAAATTCAACACCGTTGAAAGTTCAAATGAGTCTAACACTCCTTCGGTAATAAAGCAAAATTGCCCAAGGGAGGATCTTAGTAAACGTAGCAATCAACAAAGGGGTAATCAATCAACAAAACCCAACAAGGATAAAGCAAAGTTTAAGGATAGAAATCGCCCAGATAATAACACAGGTGAAAAGTCTGGTAAACTCGCATTTATTGCAGGGGACTCTATTCTGCAACATGTGCATGGCTGGGAATTGTCCAGCGACGAACAACGTGTGACAGTAAAAGCCTTCTCAGGAAGTAGAGTAGAAGACATGCAGGACTATATAAAACCCCTGATACGCAAAAAGCCTGACACAATGATATTGCACGTTGGTACTAATGACATTAAAGACGACACCAAGTCAGCAGAGGTAGTTGCAGCGGGAATATTAAATTTAGGTAATCAAATTAAGGATAATTTACCACGCACTACAGTATGCATATCAAGCATAAAGCTGTAAATGATATTCTTGGGCGTGTTTGCGGCTTAAATAATTGGACTTATATAGACAATAGTAATATAGACTATACTTGCTTGAATAGACGTGGGCTACACCTAAACAAAAAGGGTAGCAGTATTATTAGTAAAAATTATAATAACTATTTCAATCATATTAATTGAAACACAGCCCGGCCAGGTGTTGATAAATGTGCATCATCAAACCCAAACGTTCCAAACTTTAAAGGTTTCAAAATGAGTATGCTAAATATAGCCAGTTTACCTAAGCATATTAATGAAATAAGAATATTACTGGCCGATCAATGTCTCGATATACTTGCTTTGAATGAGACAAGATTGGATGAAAATATTAGTAACCAGGATATGCATATAGATAACTATGATTTAATTAGGTTTGATCGTTCTAGAAAAGGGGGAGGCGTCTGTATATATGCTAAAAATTCTCTTAACTTTTCCGAACGAAAAGACTTAACTAGAGATAATCTTGAGGCTGTTTTTATCGAAATTCATAAACCTTCTAGTGCATCCTTTATTGTTGGAACTATATACAGACCTCCAAGTGCTTCGGTTGACTCATTTGTTGCAATTGAAAAATTAGTGCAATTAATAGATGACGAGAATAAGGAATTCTATTTACTTGGCGATTTAAATGCCAACATGCTTGACATTTCGAATAATGCCACAAAAGAACTAGTTTCAATAATGGAACAATATAATTAACTCAAACAATTAGTGCACCCACTCGTGAGACCACGACTTCATCCTCTTTGTTAGATGTTTGTCTCACTTCTACTCCAGAAAAGTTAATTACATCTAGGGTAGTGCCGATTACAATTAGTGACCATTATATGATCGTCATTGTTCGTAAAATAAATACTTACTGTAAACAAAAACGCCACAAGAAAGTTGAATTTCGAAATTTAAAAAATTTTAATGTCGATAATTTCCAAGCCGACCTGTATAGTCAGGATTGGGAATTATTAGATAATCAAGCATGCGTTGATAAGATGTGGGATATATGGAAAACACTCTTTATGACAGTGCTCGACAAACATGCTCCAAATAAAGAGAAAAGAGTGAAAGATAAACCCAGTGTCCCTTGGCTAACCACTACAATTAAAAAACAAATTAGAGAACGAGATCGTCTAAAAATTCTTGCAATAAAATACAAATCGGAAAATTACTGGGATGCTTATAAATCGTCTAGAAATCGCATAACAGATGCTTTGCGAGAAGCTAAAACAGCTTATTATAAAGTACAATTTGATAAAGTAAAACATGATCCAAAACAAGCTTGGAAAACTGTTAATAAAATCCTAAATCGAAAGCAAAAATGTCCAGATATAAACTCTGTCAAAACTCAGAATGGAGAGATTACCGATCCAAATGAGTTAGCGGAAAGCTTCAATGATTATTTTACTAATATTGGCCCAGATATTGCAAAAACGATCGATAAAGGTGACAGAAATTTCACGGATTACATAACTAGAGTAACTATAGTAATTTTAAGTTCCAAGCTGTATCTGAATCGAAAGTTCATAGACTTCTTTTGTCTTTAAATCCCGGTAAATCTACCGGTATTGACAAAATTCCAGCTAAAATTATTCGTATTGCTTCCCCAGTAATTGCAAATTCCTTGGCAAAAATTTTTAATAGGGCAATCACCAGTGAATCCGTTCCATCTGAATGGAAAGCAGCGAGAGTTACACCTTTACATAAAAAAGGCCCTCGAAACCTGTTAAATAATTATCGCCCTATATCCATTCTTCCTGTTGTAAGTAAACTTTTCGAAAAAGTATTATACGAACAGTTACACGATTATCTTGTTACAAATAACTTCGTTCGGTTTTAGACGTAGTCACTCAACAGCATCCGCCCTTTTAGATAGCACAAATGAATGGTTTGTTAATATGGATCGAGGCTTTTTTAATATTGCAGTCTTTCTCGACTTGCAAAAAGCATTCGACACTATTAACCACGTTGTATTATTGAAAAAACTTGATTTTTATGGTTTAGAAACACCAGCTTTAAACCTCCTAAAATCGTATCTAGAAAACAGAACTCAAATGTGCTCTGTTAATGGCACACTTTCTCGTAAAAAATTAATTACATGTGGAGTCCCTCAATGCTCAATTCTTGGGCCCCTCCTATTTTTGGTTTATATTAATGATTTGCCAAACAGTTTGGAGTATTCGTCAACAAGAATGTTTGCCGATGATACGACATTAACTGCATCTGGTAAATCAATTGCTGATGTAGAAATGGCCATTAATTATGATCTGGCTAACGTAAAGCGGTGGCTACACTGCAAAAAATTATGTGTAAATTTACTCAAAAATATCGGTAATATTTGCATCCACAGCAACACATTTATATGTGTAAATTTACTCAAAAATATCGGTAAATTTACACATTGGTTGTGTAAACATACACAAAAATATCGGTAAATTTACACAACTAAAATGCATCCACAGCAACACATAATTTTGTGTAAAATTGCACTTTACACATTGGTTGTGTAAATGCTACACAAAAATAACGGTAAATTGCTGCAACTGAAATGCATCTAGAACTACACTTCTTTTTGTGTAAAATTATTTGTAAATTCTACACATCTTGTAGAAATCTCATCCATTCTACACATCTCAAAAATATAATTATTAAACAGCTAACATATTAAAATGAAACAGTCACAAAAAATGGTTTAAAAATAATATATTCACTTAATAGTTAAACACATCACACATGTTCACCAAAGTTAAATCTTGTCAATTAGTATAATGTTGAACCTTGCTACATATTCAAAATATACCATTATCAAAGGAATTGGTCTTGCATTCCCTGATTTCAAGTTCAAGTCACTTCAAAACTTAGTTATATTAAACATTAAGATAAACATGAAAAGTTATATTATTATAACTATATAGCATACTGTATATTGTCTATATATGCTCATTTTCATTTTACCATAAATTGTTGTCCCTTTGTAACTCTTAGAAATTTGCCTGAAGTAATGTTTTCACTGCACATTACAGCACTGTTGAATTCCCACGCAGACCTGCAAAACAAAATGAACAGATTTTTTTAGAATAAAGCCAGGGGCATTAATTAGTGGGCTAACCAAACAATCCACCTATGACCCTTGTAAACTTGTTACAGTAACTTAAGGAGGGCGCAACAATTTGTGGGGTGTTAACTGGATATTACACTAGGCCGGACACCGGCTACAAATAATGGTAGTAAGGTAATAATGGGAGGGGGTCTGTGGGTGATAAATACCAAATATTGAACATTTTTTAGAGCCACCCCAATCGCAAGACCTTTATTTTCAAGACTCCCCACCTTCATCTAGAAAACTTAGGACCCACCCCTCTCCAACATTTAGTTTGTTACATTTTTTGTTGTAAATAAGTAATGGGACAAGTACTGGGGACCAATATTCAAAATAGTTGTTATTTATTCCTACTGTATTCCTATGGTGAACTGCATATGCGAAAGGTTTTATTATATTTTGACAATGAATAAGAAAGTATTAAAAAATGTACTGTCACATATTTTTCAGTTTGAGGCCGCCCCCAATTCAGGCAAAAATAGTTGAAGACGCCCCCCTTTTCTAACCCCCCCACCCTCCCATTGTTAATGACCGGTCCCTAAGCTGCATTTTGCCACAACTTTATTGTTTTACTCCATCTAATGTCAGATGATTTTACTTGTCAGTGCTGTCATTTGTCAGTGCAGCACTCCTCTCACATACAACTGAGGTAAAATCATAACCATACATGAATGTATGAACGTTTTCTGGAATGAGCCAATAGCATATTAATTAAATCAGAAATACCAACAAGCATTACCCTTACATTTTAGAAAGCATCTAAAGGATTTTGCTGCTGAAAAATTCCTTATCACCTTGTAAACTCCATCTGATCCTACATAATGAATGATTACACATAAATTAGTTATTTGTTTTCGTAGGAAAAATTTGATTCACTATGGTTCCACCCATAGACCAAGTGATTCCTGGCTAGTACATGCTAACCCAGAAATCATGGTCCCACAGGCAAAATTTCAAATTCTAACCCATTAAGTTGCATTGCAGTAATTGCACCCTAAATACAATAAATTGTACTCCTGTCTAATGCCAGACAATTTTATTTGTGAGTGGGAGAGTGCTGGGGCCGGTTGTACGAAGGCCGGATAGCGCTATCCACCGGATACTGATTTTTCAACATTTGAAAAAATGCTTGAAAAACTGTGAACCTACAGATATAAAGGACATAAGAAGTATAAAAAAACATTTTGCTTGTATAAATACTAAACTTTAATACCAGTTACACCAATCAACGACTGATTTAACAAAACTTGAGAAAATCATTATCCGGTGGATAGCACTACCCAGGCCCCTGGTGGTTAATGGGTTAATCTGGCCATGTGTCAGTCTAGTGACACATTAAATTGCTTTGTGCCTTATGTGCAATACTTCCTTATTTTATTAATGTCTTTAACCCATTAAGTGCTAGCACTCTCCCCTTGACGAGTAAAATTGTTTGGCGTTAGACAGAGTAAAATAATAAAGTGGGGCGCATCAGGGCGCAATGCGACTCAGTGGGTTAATGCCAGATTATTGTACTCTGTCTAACGCGAGACAATTTTACTCGTAAAGACTCAAGTGGAGAGTGCTGGTGCCTAATGTGTTAATGGTCATTTATAAGATAGATCATAATTCAATCTAGCTTTGGATGCATGCACATTGCCTTTTTATCACATTTCTGGTAGACAATGTTGAATGAACAAAATCCACTATTCATAATTGATACTTTTGAGTGCAGAATGGAAGGATTTACCTTGGGGCGAGTTCTTGCCACTGTCGTCTGGTGCTTCCCACCGACTTCTACTCATTCTAATGGTAATCATCTAAGTCAAGGTTCTGGGATAAAATCTACCTAGTATGTACATATAAATGAAAATTGAAAATCCATTCTCTATTATCACACTCACCATGTAGTAATTTTAAGCCGCTTTCCCTTGTCTGTAAGTTGGCTGTAATAGGTATGCTGGCAATGAGAATACAAGATGTCAGCACTTGTAAAAAAATACTAGTTTTATGCAGTTGTAAGATTGCTTTTATAGAGTCTGCAGTATCTATCCAATCATTTAGATCCATTTAATTATAAATTGCTTTTAAATATGATCCCGGCTAGACATTTGGCATGATCCCGCTTGCAATATAAACTAACTATATAGAGTGTTTACAGTAAAATGAATGATTCTACCTTTATCTGGCCCAGGCTGGATCCCATTATTGGGTCATTCCAGAAAAGATCCATACTCCCCCCACAGAGGAAATTTCTGCCATCCGGAGGGGGAGGGGAGAAAAAATTGTTTCTGATAATAGTAAATGTATTAGGACATCCAAAGGGGGTAGGGGGGTTAACTTCCTATTTCCTCCGTGGGGGTGGTATGGATGTTTTCTGGAATAACCCATTTGTTGCCGAGATCCCAGTCTGCCAAGACGAGAAATTCTAATACAAGCACTCTATCATCCCTGCCAGGCGGGGTGTATTCCATCTATATATAAAACACATCATCCTGTTTTGCCTAGCCAAGTTTCTCAGCAAGGCTGGATTAAAACCTCCTGTTCAGCCATGCCATAATTTGTCACATAAACAGGCACACACAGTATATAAACTCTATAGAAGGCTTTATTTTACTTGTCGAGGGGAGAGAGCTGCCACTTAATGGCTTGAAAGACCTTGGAAATCCAGGGAAGGGGGATTAAAAAAACAGAATGCACAATTAAATACAAAATTCAATCCATGTCAATATAATTTAATGCTGGTACATGCTGCTATTAAAACCAAGAAATAGCACTGAACTGATAATCTTAATCAATTCTATATATTGTATTGGGTTAACAATTTGTTGATTCACATATAGATAACATTGTGACTTCCTCATGTTGAATACTCTCAAATAATTTTTATGTTTTGGCTTTTATTAATAGGGATGTTCACATATTGTTTTATACTATGTCTATGTGACTTTAAATGTGCTTTTGCCAAACAAGTGCAACCCAGTATTTACTGTGTGTTTATTCAAAATTTGAATTGTTGGTTTTAACTAGTATTTGATGGCATTGAAATGAAATAATTTCAATATGAAACATACGAATTCTCGCGCGGGCAAATTCAAATTTTAGCAGCCACAACAGCAACAAGATAAATGAGATAATAGGGTCGATGAACGTTATAGTTCTATGATATAAACAGTAATATTTCATACCTGAGATCAAATAAGCCCCTGGCAGGATTCGGAGTCACTTATCCAATAAAAAATATGAGGAAAACCACGCTTTTCCTCGTAGTTTTCTTCAGCGAAATATACTCAAACGAAAAAGTAAAAAATTTGCAAATCACACCTGACATTTGATACACGACATACCACAACTCATTGCGCGCGTGCCTTGTCTTCTAAAATATATACACCAAAAAGCGCTCCCAATCTATCGCTTGCTTGAAACCGTGTGAAGCATAAATCTGGCCAAAAAATGATCATAAAAAATTGGTGAAAATTCTTATAAGAGAATAATGAAGATAGATTCTCTAAAAAATTATATGCCAATTACCATAACTGTTAAAAATTGTAAGGTTTAACGTATCGCATATCATAACATGTGATAGCATGTCATGTCATCGCAAATCTCGGACCATCGATCGATTTCATGGACAAGAACCTACGAGACGTCGCTTAAATCTCGCTCCATATCCGAAACTAGTCGCTGTATTACTATAGTTCACACTGAAGAAAAGTTAGGTAGAAACGTGCACTACTTTGATTGATTGAAACCAGCTAAATATGATAATATATTATCGACTGATTAAGAGTGTAATATTTACACAAACATCTGAGTTCTCCGATAAATTTCAATGATTTACGCATACTGTGTGTAACTCGTTTACTTCTTAACACATTGTTTTGCGTAAAGACCGAAATATTACTCATATTTTTGTGTAACATTACGCGCTTCTCATGTTTACACAATATTATGTGTTGAGTTTACACACATAACTGAGTAAAAAAAATTAACTCAACTTGTGTGTGAATTTACTCAAACTAATGAGTAAATATTTACTCAAAATGTTGTGTAAATGATCAATTTACCAAGTATTTTGTGTTAACTTAACACAATAATTTGAGTTAAAAATTTACTCCTATTTTTGTGTTAAATTTACACAAAAATTTGAGTTGGAAGGAAGATTTTACTCAAAATCTTGTGTAAATTTACACATCATTTTTTGCAGTG